>SEYY01017788.1:0-10000 GCA_009176605.1 Armadillidium nasatum
AATAGTTTGCAACCTTAAATAACTTGCATATTCCATTTCTAGAAAATAGGACAAACACTTTTTTAGGAGTTTTTAAAAGGCTAATTATTTGAACCATTAAAGTTACAAGTAACAAAATTTTTAACGATATAAATAAAATTAATTATAGTTTTATTTAAAAAGTCAGTAAACCTATCATAATAATATATAATTATTTTAGCCTTAATTAATATTTAAAAGTATTTCTTTAAATTAGAACAGTTATTTGATTTAATATATATATATAATTTTTGAAACTCAAAATTATATTTTTTTTTTCAATAAAAAAAATAAAATGAAATGAATAATAATATTAAATATTAGTTATTATTAGTTAAATATTTATTTTAATTTTTTTATCTACTGGGCTTCATTAAGGTCTTCTTAATTGGTTTGCACTTAATTTGTATTTGTATATAGTATAGTTTAAAAATTACTTATTTCCTACCATGAACTAAACAATTACCTTTAATTTTATTTCCTTAATTTACTTTCCCACTTTAAATTTAATATTTTATAATAAAAGTATAATTAAAATTTCTAAAATTTATAGGGAATAAATTCCAGTAATTTACCCTAAAGGTAAACTTTTAGCCTACCTAACTTAAAATTAACTTTCTCTTTATAAGGTTAAAAAATCTCATATAACCCACTTGATTTCTAGCCACTCCCTTGCATCAGAACAAAAATATTTCCAACTGCTACTACTTCTAAAACAAGTTAACTTTACACGAAAAATTCTTTTTCTCAATTATTTTCTTGTTAAACAAATATCACCATCAAAACTGAAATTTTTTTAAAGCAAAATAATGAGGGCCATAAAATCTATATTGACAATCTTTCACATCCTTTTTGTAAACAATAACAATTGTGAATTTTAAAATACCTGATCAAGATTAAGCTGACGAATCTGTATCAATCATTTGTAAATGCAAATAAGATATTTTATTCACGGTGTACTTGAAAAAAAAAAATCTTTCATATAGGCCTATTAAGAACGTTTTCACTAAACTTACAATGGGTCAACTTGCTTTATTGACTCAATTTTAAGATTTAATATTACCGTTACTTGTGTGAACAAAATAATAAACATTCTAGTTTTTTATTTTATAATAATACAAAAAGAAGCATATGTTACCTAAAATGAACAAAAAAATAAGGGATATACACAACTATATCATTCCACTTTGTAAACAGACGCCATATTGATTTCTACGATGTACCTGTGTCTAAAGGTAACTGAACAGGTGAATAAACAAAGAAAAACATGACATGAATACTACTGTTTTGTACGATGTATGCGATATGCTAAAATGTAAATTTAATAATTCCATAGTTTAAGATGTGCTAATTAATAATTTTTAATATTTTTAACGCCTTCAAAATCATAAAGTAAAAAGTTATTCTAAAAATCTATGTAATCAAAATTAGCAGTAAGAATAAGTGAAAGTTACGTACGTTTTAAATTTCGAAATTATCAATTAGGATAGATAAGCAGTAAATATTATAAATATTTATTAGTCAATTTCTTTGTTTTAAAAGTTCTGCTACTTTCTTCTTATACACTTTACAAATGCTTCCCTATCACATACGACTGTTTTTCATCCCTTTAATTTATTCTACGTAAACAGTTGATTTAAAAAAAAAAGAGCAAAACAAATACAAAAATACCTAGATTTTTCATATATCGTGAATTATAAATTTAGTCAAAAGGTTAGGTACAGATTGAGAATTCAGAAGAACAGTATCCATTATAATAGCGATAGTATAAGAAAAGCGAAGCAACAGCAAACAGGATAAAAGAAATTGCAGAAAATTGATAGGCTCCATCCTTTTGAGAATAGTTGTATATATGTAGAACCTACTGATATGTGATGCGAACATACTCCATATATGAACGACGCTACTATGCAGAACATGCAAACAGGATGCTATAGAAAATCTCTGAGAGATTCTCAGAACAAGCAATATTACATAATTTTCCTTTTAAGCATAACTTTATTTATCTATTCTAAACAAGCTTCAAAGAGGTTGAGTGTTCTGAGTCGCATTCATAACTTTTTCATATCATTCTTCAATCGCTTGCTCTTTATAGGGGTGTCATTGGACCCCAATATGAAGTATGTCTCGCACTCACGCAGCTCTCCTTGAAAGGTGGAGTCTAAAGTTTTTCATTTTATCATTCTTTTTTCTCTCACTAACTCATTCCAGTCTTTCTGGACTGTCAAACTGTTGCGTTACTCTTTATACCTAGAGCTGTAAGAAAGGAAACTGTTCTTTTAAACCGTCTAGTGGTATTTATCCTCAATTGATAGGCTTGCGCGATTCGCTTTCTACAGAGTCTCATCCAGGAACGTAGACAGAACAAATTTTGATGAGGTGGAAACGATTTTCTAGGATGAGCAAAATATATATATATATATATATATATATATATATATATATATATATATATATATATATATATATATATATATATATATATATATATATATATATATATATATAATATATATATATATATATAATATATATTTAATATATATATATATATCTCGTACTACCCGCTGCAGGGATGTTGCCTTCAGGGACTACCGTCGTCTTCAAACTCCAGAAACTCGTGCAACTTATATTTTATCCCAGAATCGTGCAAAATCTATTCTCTGTAACACCAGAAAACTCATTTCTCCGTTTAAAATGCAATTATCTTTCTGGTTCTTCTTCACGCCATTCCTGTCACTGTGAAAAAAAAGTCAACTCTAACTTTGCTTCTACCTCTTTCCCTTCTTTAGGATCTTCTGACGGTACAACTGCTGTTTTGCCTTCTTCTAAAGCTGAACTCTTCGCTCAAACATTTGCCTCTAATTCAACATTAGACGATTCAACAAGCTGTTCCTACTCATTCAACCCCCTCCAACTCATTTATGTCTAAAATTGTAATTTCTTCTAAAGATGTCATTTCTGAGCTTAACACTAAGAAGGGGTACAGTCCTGATGACATTCCTCCTGTGGTTCTCAAAACTTGCTTCAGGCTTGCACCCTGCCTTGGTAAACTATTTCGTCTACGTCTTTTTACTTCAACCTTCCCTTCTTGCTGGAAACTTGAGCTCATTCAGACTGTGTCGAATTAGGAGGACCCCTCTCAACCTTCTAACTACCGCCCCATATCTTTAATGACCTACGTTCTCTCTAAACTTTTTCAATCTATCCTGAACAGGAAGATTTGGAAACATCTCAATTCTTCTAATTTTATCTCTGATCGCCAGTGTAGCTTTCGTAATAAGCGCTCTACTGGTGATTTTCTTTTACTTCTCTCTGACTCCTGGTCCTCCGCTCTTGGGAATTTCGGTGAATTCTTTGCTATCGCGCTGGACATATCAAAAGCTTTTGATAGAGTGTGGCACAAATCTTTAGATTTCCAAACTTGCCTCTTTCGGAATCTATCCTTCTCTCTGATTCTCATTCCAATCGTTCTACAGCAGTTGTTGTAGACGGCCACCGTTCGTCCTTTAAATCTAATAATAGTGATGTTCCTCAAGGATCTGTCCTATCACCAACACTTTTTCTGGCTTTCATTAATGATCTCTCTCTCTGTTACCCCATCTCCTATCCACTTATATGTTGATGACTTCACCCTTCATTACTCTTTTCAATTTGAAAGGGGCTCCTTCCAACAGCAGTTAATAGACTCAAGGAAAATAGCCTTGGAACTACTGACCTCTAATCTATTTCACATTTCAAATTGGGGCAGAGAAAACATGGTCGTTTTCAATGCCACCAACACTTAATTTCTCCATCTCTCTACTCGGCACAACATTCCACACGACTATGGTATCTTCTTCGAAAACATACAACTTAATCCTTCATCTCTCCTTCATATCCTTGGTGCTTCTTTTTCTTCTTTTTTGGAAAGATCGCATTACTTCTCTTTCTAAACAAGCTTCTGAAAAGTTTGGTGTTCTGAGGCGCCTTCAGACTTTCTTCACTCCACCCCAGTTGGTTATTCTTTATATCCAAACTCTTAGCTTGAACCTTTGCCACTAATTCAATCTCTCCATGTGGAATATATCCCCACAATCAATTTACCTTTAAAAAAATGAATCCCAGATATAAATTCATTCAAAAAGAAGGATAAAATATCTCGTCTTCGAAAATACACCCAAAGACAATGGGGTCAAAGTCTGTAATAATCTTTTCAGTTAATTTATGCTGGCGAAATTTCGACTTCGGTATAACAATAGGTTTAATTGGACCTTTTCCATAATAAATTAAACTTTGAAATATTATTAAATAAGCAAATGAAACCAAGAAAAAGTTTAACTCTAGTATAACAGGGATAAAAACAAAGTAAATTAGTTAATATATATTTATATTTCTCAAAGATAATTTTTTCCATAAAAAATAGACCCTCAAAAATTTGATAAACAAGGTCTTTAATATATATATATATATATATATATATATATATATATATATATATATATATATATATATATATATATATATAATATATATATATATATATATATATATATATATATATATATATATATATATATATAATATATAATTTTTTTTATTTTTTTTATTTTTTTTTTAATTAATTATTTAAAATTATATAATTTAAATTACCAAACTACAAATAAAAATAATCATTGTGAGACAAATTATAACTCATTTTTCGGAAAAAATAAAAAATGAAATAAATTTTCAATATGAAAATTGTATTAAGATTAAAATTATTTAAAATCGAGGTAAAAAAAAAAAGAAAAAAAAGAGAGAGAGAGAGAGAGAGAGAGAGAGAGAGAGAGAGAGAGAGAGAGAGAGAGAGAGAGAGAGAGAAGAGAAGAGAGAGAGAGAGAGAGAGAGAGAGAGAGAGAGAGAGAGAGAGAGAGAGAGAGAGAGAGAGAGAGAGAGAGAGAGAGAGAGAGAGAGAGAGAGAGAGAGAGAGAGAGAGAGAGAGAGAGAGAGAGAGAGAGAGAGAGAGAGAGAGAGAGAGAGAGAGAGAGAGAGAGAGAGAGAGAGAGAGAGATCCAAAGTTCTATCCCTATCCTAATTCTGCAAGCAAATTTTCCATAACTGCTGGGCTAAAAACTTTCATAATAGTAAAAGATGGTATTTTCCTACGTTTCGTTTTTTATTTTATTTTTAATTTAAAAAAGTTAATATCCCACGGGTTTTTGTCCTTAATAGAGAATTACTTCACTTCTCTATGAGAGTTGCTCTCAAAACTCAAACCAAGGAAGGATATTTTTCACACAAATCCAATTCGCTGCATAAGTATTCCTAACTTTCATTTTCTTCAATGTCAATTTACATAAATAATATTGAAACGCATCCTCAAATGCTCCAACTTCTAAAAATACTTATGCCTTGTTCAAGACAACTTTGATCAGTTTTATCTTAATTTTATCCTCAGAAATTACATTCCTTATAAGGTTTCTTTATTCTGACAAATTTTATTCAAATTTAAAAAAATAATGAACTTCTTAACATAGACTCAAAATGTGAAAATGATGTAACTATATGATTCACTGATTATTCAATTACCTCACTGATACTGTGTGTAAATGATTGATGTTTAAAAGACAAAAGTTTTAAACCTTCATACTTCAAAAATACACATCATTTTCAACTCGTTTTCACCGTACTAATTCTCCTTTAAGTTTTTAAGACCAAGCTCATACATAACATATACAATCACATTTTACCATACTTATTCCTTTAGTTTTACAATAAAGTAATTTTCATCATCTTCCTCTTCAAAAGTGCCTTCAATATTTCTCATTTGTAGGGCGTTTCTTCTCAAATAGCTTATTGAAAGGGTGGCAAGTCTGGCATTTTACTCTATTACCTATTCCGCTCTTACTTACTCTATCACATCATTGTCATTTTACTATAACTAATACAACGAACTCTGCTGTTCAAAACTTCCAAATTTCTTATCTCCTCCTATGAGTAAAGCTCGTGAGAAGCAGGTTTTCCACAAAGCCTCATACTTTCCCTGTCCAACTCTCTGATCTCACACTTACAAAAACTACTCCACTTTTTATTATTCTACCGGTAGATTAGGAAACTCTCATTTCGGAGAGAGAGAGAAAAAAATTTATATAATAACTATGTAGTATATACCTAGGATCCCCTAGTGGGATCGAACCGGCACCCTCAAGCACGTGAGTCAATCACTCTACCGAGCCACTTGAAATTCAAAACAAAAATTCGTTCAAGTTCTCTTGACTTACAAGCTATAAAAAAATCTCGTGTCTTTGGATATTTCTGTCAATAATTTTGGGTTAAATTTTGATTTCCCCTAAATTTGATTCATTTTTTGTAGGTTTCCTCTGACTCTTTCCCTCTAGAGATGACAAAAATAATATTCCTCTTTTTATTTAGATTAATATTAATAATACAACCTTCATTTTATAATTCTGAAAAAGTTTCTTCAAACATAAACAATCATTTCATATTATTACAAACAAACAAACACGTTTCACACTGTTACACTCTTCTTTCCATCAGAGATAAGGTTCAGTTGCAACATCCTTACTCAATTAAAAATAAATTTGATAATTCAATCTTTAGTATGAATAAGATGCTAACATCCAACCTTCTATATCCTCTGTACCTATTCATAATACAGAATGTATCTTATTACATGTTCTTCAGAAAAATTTTTTGTACATATTTATTCCTATAATAAAATTATAATATGAATCGTAAAAGAAAAAAAGTCCAATTTACTATTATTTACGCTAACAAATTAAAATACAATATAAGTTATTAAAATTTAATAAATATATTCATAAAATATGACATATTGCAAATAACTAAAATCACTTACATACATACATACCTCCTTTAAAATTTAAAGCTACTCTTGGAGAAAGAAAAAAAATTAATATATATATATATATATATATATATATATATATATATATATATATATATATATATATATATATATATATATATATATATATATATATATATATATATATATATAATATATAAATATATATATATATATATATATATATATATATATATATATATATATATATATATATATATATATATATATATATATATATATATACTGCACAAGAGTATAAAGTTTGAAAAATGTACATGAGCATTCTATATTTCGTTTAATATACACACAAACGCATATATATATATATATATATATATATATATATATATATATATATATATATATATATATATATATATATATATATATATATATATATATATATATATATATATATATATATATAGGGATATTACTACCAATAATTTTGGGTTAAATTCAAATTTCACCAAACTTTGGTTCAATTTTTATAGGTCTCCTATGATATATATATATATATATATATATATATATATATATATATATATATATATATATATATATATATTATATATATATATATATATATATATATATATATATATATATATATATATATATATATATATATATATATATATATATATATATATTTATTTCAAGTTTTCATGATCTCCTTCTTAGACATATTTAATTAAAGTAGACAATAATCATTAACATCTGTTAATGAAAATAATTTTTCATAAAAAAAAAGGAAAAGGGAATCTATCTCATAGATAAAGAAGATAATTCTGACATCGATATTATGTCAATCAATCTAATAAGAAAATAAAATTTTTAAAAGTTTTGTTGTTGTTTTCTGAATGGTATTTGGTGGTAAGGGCATAATCCTGAATTTAATTAAGGAAAATAAAGAGCACAATACGGTTACAAACCAGGAAAGACCCAATCTTAAGTCTGGTTTGGAAAGTGGAGAGGCCCATCTTTCTACAACATTCCCGTACACTGTTTTTATGAGGATATCACAAAGAAGGTTAATGCCAGTCCACAAGTTCATCAACCATCAGATATTGCACAATACTTTGAAAAGTTTAAAAACATCAATTTCATATTAAACTTGACTCAAGGGCAATGGAGATAACATACAGAAAATTATAATTTTAACCACTCATTCCTATTAATGTAGATGCTTACAAAATGAATGAAACAGCTGAACAATGAAAACTGAATCTAAAGCAGCGATGGGAGAAATTGCATTTATTCTGAGAGGTATTACTGGTGAGATAAATCAAATGTGTTTATCAATTTGTTAAAAACGATCTTAAACTTGTATTTTTAATAACAAATTGACAAAGATAGTTAAGAATAATTAATAACTTGAGCTCCTAATCACCTGATCACCGTAAGAGTTGCTTAACTCCCACTGTGTTATATAGTGATATCCTATAAACAGAGAACCATGAAGCTTATATGTGAATTCAGTATAAATACTGAACCTTCTGAGTGGAAGAAATTTAGTTTAAAAAGTTGGGAAACCATATATCATTACTTGATCAAAAGCACAAAGAGATTATAACAGTATTAGGAAGGAGACGTGTTACATCATGGATCATCAGAGTTGGAGAAACACAAAATGCAGTTTGGGTGTGCTTATATTAAATACTGGCACAGAGAACCTCTTCAAACAGCCAGTCTAAAATAAATTAATAAATTACAGTTGTAGAGGGCTCCTTTAGATAGCAATATACTAAAGGATATTAGCTAAAGGATATTTCCCATTCTCGAAATTACAATGTCGATCATATGCTTTTGGAAAGTGAATAGAAAACGAGTGTTCACGTAATCTTTAAAAAAAATAAAATAAAAATACAACCTAGTTCTTAAAACTTATCAGTATCCCCCATTTCCCTTACATAAACTTCCAATATAGTAGACAAATGTTCTAGTAACACAACCACGAAAATATTAGACCTACTAGTAGAGTTAAAAACAATACCAATAAAATAATAAATACTGTGAAATGTCTTAAAAATATATAGAAGGAAACTACTTTAAAAATTTTGTATGGTTAAAAGATTTAAAAAAAATGTAAAATATACCTGAGAGAAGGGAGAGAAAAAAAATTATATATATATATATATATATATATATATATATATATATATATATATATATATATATATATATATATATATATATATATATATATATATATATATATATATATATATATATATATAGTAGCTCTCACAACTATGATAATAGACTTCATTTGACTCCATTGATAAGAGACTGAATTGTAGCTAAATTTTGCAATACCAGAATTGGGCATTTGTTATTTTATGATTACATTACATGCTTTCTGCTCACTATGGTCGCTTTCTGGTTTGGCCATAGTAGGTCAGGTCACTATAGCCATTGAAGCTCCGAACTCGAATAAAATCAATCAATCAAAAGAAAAAAGAAAGTAAATCATCAATCAAGTATAAACTCAAACTCTTAAAATATGGAAGGCAAAGAGAATGAATATTAAGTGTATAAATATATAAGAGGGTATTACTAATACTCGAAATATTGAATGTAGAAGAAATAATATGGCACATACTATAATAAATTAAGATATTTTTTTTTTTCTACTTAATGATTTTTTATCTGTAAATTAAATCATAAATTTTTGACATCTGTTTTAAAATATTTAGCTTCAAAAGATCTAAATTATAATCCTAGATAAGTCCTTTCTCTTTCTTTCATAAGTGATTGCCATTATATGTATTATCTAAACTGCTATTTTTTTACAATCATTACTTTATAATTATTATGGGAACACTATAAAAACTAATAAAACTCAACGATAGGCATAAAAATAAGATTTGAATTTTGTTCAACTTTTTGGGTGCAAATTCTGAAGTATATAATGACATATCAAAGGAGTAATATCGTAATTATTCTTTCTTTGAAGACTAAGATCTATTTCTAATATGAGTGGGATCTTTGAAAAATTACAAGTAAAATGAAAAGTAATTTTCATTCTTAACTACATCTGTAAATTAAAAAACAGGTCTTACATTTTACAAATACACCAACCACTTAGGGAATTTCTATTATAAGATCAAAACAGAGAAATAAAGA
>SEYY01017788.1:15000-21035 GCA_009176605.1 Armadillidium nasatum
TAATTTGTAATTTTTTAATAATACAGAAAGGTAAGTTATGATCTACAAATAATAATGATTGAATATTAAGGTGATATAATTCTTGGAATTTGAAACAACTACGCAAAGTAAATATGCAATACTGACCCTTGTCTTGTATAAATAAATGGTGAGGCGAGTCTCTTCACTGCTCTTTCATTATTTTCTTGATCATCCTCGTCTTCACCTCTGCCAATCCATCTTTTTAATTTTGAAGTGCTCCCACCCATATCTTTAAAAACCTTTTAAGGATTCATAAAATGTAGATGAATTAGCTACTTTTGAATTTTTGAAATCTGTGAATATAAAAATTGTTAATTTGTAAACAAAGGGGAATATATTTAAATTGTTTAATGAAAAATAATTTCTAAGTAATTATTATTAAAATTGAATAGAGAAACATTTATTTGTAATAAACATATTTTTAGAAAAATATATATTTAAGAACAAATTGTCCAACATAATAACATAGCTTATAATACCTAAGTCACAGATATTAGAAAACACGGTACAAGTTTTTGACTTTAAAACTGCAGACTCGGATAAATTCAGAAACAGACTTGGAACCACTGACTTGGAAAATGGAATTGGAGAAACAAACTGTTTTTAAATGTGGGACATAAAGTCAATCTTGGTCAAAATTCAGTCAATGTTTTTCAGAGCAATTAGGGGAAAGAACAAAAAGTCCTATTGACGTAGAGATAAAAAGAGAAAATTAAGGATAAGCATCAAGTGCTTCAAGGGACTCAAAGACAGTAATGGTATAATTGATTTGGAAATTTCTACGAGAATAAAGAATGAATAACATCAGGGAATAAGTAGATCTAAGAGACAATCAGAAATTAACTTGGCAAGAGATAATAATAAAGATCTGAAAAATTCTTTAGTTTTTATAAATTTAATAGTAATAATAATAAAGACCAATCCTATTAAAATAAATGATATAGTGGTCAGCTCTGATAAAGAATTAGTCAATATTTTTAACACCTACATTTCATCAGTGTTTATAAATGAAAGAATTGAAATAGTTACAATCAGATAACAGAATAAAAATAGTTTTGAGTTTCTTACTGATGATTCTTATAAGATTAAAGATTTACTTGGACATATTGATTATAATAAGGATGCAGGTCCTGATGGTATACATGGAAGAATCTTAAACAAAGGTAGTAATTTTATTGCAAATGGTTTATATTTCATATTTAATGTCTCAATTATTGAGAGATTCTAAAGGATTCATATTAATCAATAAAATTTTTTAAAACTCTGAACATGGTTTTAGAAAGGTGAATAAATGAATGATGGAAATTAAGATGAATTTTTTGGAATTTATTAAGCATATTACTGATCGCATCAATAAATAGGAGTCAAATGATATTGTATATCTCGATTTTAGCAAAACTTTTCATAAGGTTTCCCATAAAATGCTGATTCACAAGTTACTTCACTTTGGTTTAGGAGGGATTGTACACAAATAGATATAAGAGTAATTGAAGGAAAGGAAAGGAGCAGTGTGTAGTTCTTTAAATGGTAATAAATCATAATGTGAACTCATGAGGAGTGGAGTTCCTCATGGTTTTATTCTGAGACCTCTTCTATTCCTAATCTTAATGATTTTATAAAGGAATAAAATGTTTAGTTTATAAATTTGCTGATGACACTATCCAGATAAAATACTGAGATGTGTAACACTTCAGTGTACACAAATAGGTATAGGTAAATCAACTTTTATGTTGAGCTGAAAAGTGGCAATGAAGTTTAATAAAAAAAATTTAAGATTCCTCATGTGGCTATTCTCATAATTTCAATTACAAAATGTATGGAGAATTGCTTGAGTTGGATTTCCCAGAAACCAGAAATAAATCCTTGAATTTATTTTCCATGTATAAAATTAATTAAATTGTTCTAGATCCTTTGAAACATTTTTTTATTGACTTTGATTCATGAGTTAGCTATGGTTGTTTATCTTCTCAGATTTGGTAGTAGAGTAAATCTTTTTTCCTATGTTATTCTTCTAAATTAGCAGATATAACTTATGTCTCATGAGATAAGCAATGTCAGCTAACCTATTTATCTTGACCCGAGAAACATGTCACTCTAGGAAAATGTATTCAGTTTCAAAAGTAATTATTTACAATGCATAAAATTAAAGATCTTTATTAATCCTATACATATGATGTAAAAGTTTTTAGAAATAAGTAAGCGCTGCCTTTCTCTAGTTTAAAGTAAGTTTTCACTCAGAAGAATGATAGAAAATGAAATATGAACGTGAAAATGAATGTGAACTTTCACATTCATATTCTTCTTGAAAAGTTGTAACCTGTTTCAGTGCATCTTGTTTACAAAAATTATTAATTTATATTATTGAAAATCTGATGCAAAGCAACATTATTATTTCAAATTTATTATTATTATTATTTTTATTGTTTTTTTGTTTTTATTTAGTAGGATTGGCAAAAAGGGCTTTATTTTTTTTTTTGGTCAAAAAGCCACAAACAATTATTAAAAAAAAAATATTATTTGGTTAAAAAAAAAAAAAAAAAAAATCAGAAATATGAATTGAAATATATATATATATATATATATATATATATATATATATATATATATATATATATATTATATATATATATATATATATATATATATATATATATATAATATATATATATATATATATATATGCAATTTTAGCTCTGTAGGACCCATACTTTTGACTGAAATGGTCCCCACTTGAGACCCCCGGCCTGAAACTTGTACCTTGAAATGATCTAGAGAGGAGGAATATTAAACAAATTCAAAGTGTTCCAGGATAATCAAAAGTACTCATTCTCAGAGTTACATCAAAAGAATGAAAGAAATCTTTGCTTAATCTTGCAGCTATACTATAAATGGTTTTTCTAACAGTGCCACATGTAAAGGTAAAATTTTCAAGCAAGCCTTTAGTAATAAAAGGTTCTTCACAAAAAGAAAAAAAATCTGCAAAATTGTGTATAAATATTAGATTATTAAATAGTTGTAAGAGATTCAGCTTTTTTTCTGGATACATACTCATCCCAAAAAACAAATGCAATTTAAATATCAATTTTCATCAAGATAAAAGGTATACAAGTTTTAGAACTTTGTTATGGTAGCAATTGCTGAAAAAATAGCTGAAGTGCAAAAGAAACTCTTAGAACTCAATTTATCCATTGAGAACCATATTGTTGCATGTTTGTCCGATAGAGTAACAGTCATGTAAAACTTGGAAAGTTGACTGGTTGTAAGCATTAAATATACTATGCACACAGTATTCATCTTGTTATGTGCGGTCTTTTATAAGAAAAGGAACAGAATGACAGTCTTATATTTGAATTGAGTAATAAGAAGTAAAATATACTAGCAAATCCCTAAGATCCTGGGACAAGAATATCTCATCCCAGAATCCATGCTAAGTAAAATGACAATCACTACTGTCTATTCTATGAATTGCTACATACATAGCCTAATAAAAATATCTTTATGTGAGTTAAAAATTACCTAAAAAGTTTTTTTCCTTTATTTGAAGTATCAAATAGCAAATAGGTAAAATAATTTTTAAGTAAATTTTAGTAAATAAAAATGTTTTTGGCTTTTGTTTATGACATTTTTCTCATTTTGTAAAAAAAAAAATTTTTTTTTTTTATTTTTTTTTTTTTTTTGTTTTACTATTCTATTAAATATGTTATAAATTATAACATATTTCTAGTTTATAATCTTTGATAGGTATAAATTACTAGCTGGTTGTCATGATTATGGACTGACTGGGACACCAGAACCCAGCCAACCATGGCCATTTTTACTGACCCTGGCCCAGGCTAAAAATCAGGGAAAACCGGGCTTTATCTGCCAGGGTTAAAATGGCAAATTATACATATTAATGATGGATTATGTCAAACAAAATATAAGAAAATTAAGATTCTTCTTGCTTTTTCAATGTTTTCTTTTTCTTTTGACTGCTCCTCTTCTGCTAGTGAATGTTCATCTTTGAGTTTTGATTTTAGATTCCCCACATAAAGATTTGGTTGAAAAATTTTTTTACTTTGGGCACCAGAAGGTACTCTTCTAATTTCCTGGCTGCAGATGTTACATTTAGCTATTTCGAGCCTATCCTGAAACATTGTAAAGTATTTCCACACTGCTGAAGCTGATCTTTTAACTGTAAAGACAAAGTATAAACAATAATAATTTTGAAATAATATAGCTAATTGATACAAATTTGATACACAGCAATAAAATAGCAATGATAAGTATAAATACAGGTTATATAGATAATTTAATATCTTATATTTTTTTAAACTTTAACTTTTAGTATTACCTAAATAGACCTGTTGAATCACTATTGTGAATCAGAAAAAAAAAACAAAAATTTCAAAAATGTTTGTAGTTTTTTTTAAACTATTATACAAAATTTGTAATTTTCTGAATTTTTTTTTGGAGAAAATGCATATAATTATTAATTTAAGTGCATGTTGACTATTCTACTCCTTCCTTTTAATTAAATAAATCTCAATTAAAATTATTATTATTTATTTTTTTTTATATAAAAAGTTCATATCTCACAGGCATTACCCTATTCAAGGAGAGGAACTTTTCTAGGTAGTGATTCCCCAAGAGGGATTGAACTGGCGCCCTCAAGCACGTGAGTTAATCACTCTACCATTTGAGTCATGGTAGACAAATTTTCTTAACCTAAAATTTTACTGCTTTTGACCACTTTATAAATTTTAGGCAACCCTGGCCAGAGCCCCAGTCAAATTTGGGAGACCCCAGCCCCAGTTGGTCCCTAGTCATGATTAACAATTACTCCGTAATTGTTAATTATATACCTCACTGGCAAACTTGTAAGACCAATAGATCATAGTCATACAGAGATGAATATTTTTTGTTAAGGTACATATACCCCCAATATAATGGAAAGTTCACTGGTATCTAAGAACATTTTTACAAAGCTCAAGTATCACCTGCTCTTCCATGATTATCTGTAAAGTAACAAGAATAGACAAGAACTTACAAAATTTAAAAACTTTATGACTGCATATGCGCATCTATTGATCCCCCTGTAAATACTTTTCTCCTGATCTGTATATTATATAAATACAAGCTACAGGAACTACTCGTTCAATTTGTAGTATCAATACTTTTTTAATGAATTATTCTGCTTGTTAACTGTACTAACTGTTAAGATTAACTTTATGATTTTAAATAATTTTAATGATATAATTTATTTTGCTGACATATTCTTAGTAAGGCTAAAAGATTAATAAACTGTCCCTATTTTCAAACTCTCTTGACCCTCTATCTCCTTTGTATAGGTACTACAATGGTAAGTGTTTGAGGGAACTAGCTTCTCACATTCCACCTAAATTGCATCGGCCTTGTTGTACAAGGGATGCCCTGCATTCATACGAATTTTGTGTGGAAGGTAGAAATCCCAGGCTTACTCTTTGTGATGTCTCGTTTCTAGCTACCTTCTATTCTGTTGAACTCTCTACCATCATCTATTTTTCTTCCTGCATTTAATCTTCCTCTCTTCCAGGCTTCCATCTGTACTCACCTGAGAGATGTGTACTAGGTATTGGGTTTTCTTCCTCTTTTGTCTTTTGTATATATTCCCTCTTTGAAAAAGGATTGCAAAAAAAAAAAAAAAAAAAAAAAAAAAAAAAAAAAAAAAAAAAAAAAAAAAAAAAAAAAAAAAGTGCTACCCTTAAATAATAATATTTTATTTAATTACCTCATCCAAACTTTTTTTTTTTTTTTTAATTAATAAAAAATACATTTTAAGCTTTTGGTATTTATTATTAAAAATTTTTATCTTGGAAGACTAATGTAATCAATTATATATATTTTGAAATGAAACTGACTCAAATTGGAATATTTGAAAACTTGATCCCCTCAGGACTTTTGTAACTCAGACTGGTAAGAAAACAGTTAACAAGTTATATTTTAGGTAAGTCCTATAATTATAGATGTTTATAGTCTTCTGGGTTTCTAATATA
>SEYY01017790.1:2500-12500 GCA_009176605.1 Armadillidium nasatum
TATATATATATATATATATATATATATATATATATATATATATATATATATATATATATATATATATATATATATATATATATATATATATATATATATATTTCATGTCACAAATTTACATTATTTTTAAAAAATTCAAATTTATTTTTTACTTCATTTCAATCATTTTGTTACTGTTCTATTAAAAAAAATATATTGCATTTTTCATTATTCATTAGTCATTTCACCTATTGATTCATTATTGTAATAAAAAAAAAAAAAAAAAATTAACCAAAAAAAACTGGTTTTTATTGGTTTTTTTAAAAAACCATTGGTTTTTGTTTTTTTAAAAAAAACCATGGTTTTTTTCTACCCTGATATATATATATATATATATATATATATATATATATATATATATATATATATATATATATATATATATATATATATATATAATATTTTTATAAATTTTAAGTTATGATACTATTGGACTTGTTCAAATTATGTTGATTCTGTATATCGTATTCAATTTATATCGATTATTGTTAAGATATCGATATTTATTACTTTACATCGATCCTTGTTAAAAATATCGATTATTACAATATTTTGCTGATGGTATCTGTCTAGCTTCATTTTAATATAAATCGTATGTTTTGTGAGCGGGGATAAGACAGCTTTTAGAAAGCCCAGGTTACCAATTATTATCTTTGTTTTTCAGTTATTACATTCTCATTTTCTTCTTCCCCCCATCCCCCCACAAAAAAAAGAACCCTTTTTTATAGATTTCAGTTTATCTCCCCCCCCCCTCCCTCCCCTATACTCCTTCTATTCGAATATTATAGTTTATTAACACGTTTTTTCTATAACGATAGTACACTTCATAGTATATTTATTGTTATAAATATTTGAAGCAACTTTTATATATATATATATATATATATATATATATATATATATATATATATATATATATATATATATATATATATATATATATATATATATATATATATATATATATATAATGTCTCCTCTGGTGGGCAAAGGCCAGAGGCCTACCAATATCCACCAGAGTTGGGGAGTATTCGAAATCGGGTCGCTAATGGCCGACGTGACCCGATTCACGGCGTTTAAAAGCGTGCAAGTCAAAGGAAGTTGGGAAAACAGATAAAGGGAGTGTGTTCCAGACTTTACTAGTAGAGTGCATATCAAATATGAATAAATAAATAATAATAATAACGCCAGACTTCGGATTAAACCAGCCACATATCTTAAAAACTACTGAACCTACATAAAAAAGAATTATTTTTTCAGAATCCTTGTCGAATTTCAGGTAGGAAAAATTGGGAAATAAAAAAAAAAAAAATCCTTATAATAATACAGTTTACATAAGTAAAGTTTACTTATTTTTATCTGTGGAGAGCATCGTACTCCTGGCAAGGTACGTTTTTTTCAATTTTCTCGAAATTAGAAAAAATGGAAAATACCCCCAAATCGTCTACAGAAAAAGTAGTCTACTGTATCATCATCACTCACGGGTCGGGGGTACGGGGAAGACATATGATCGTCATAACACCAAATTTAAGTTTGTTACATCATCAGTTGTTGTTTGTTACGTCATCAGTTGTCGTACTAAACCATTTTTTTTTTTTTTTATTTATTTTTTTGCAAATATTTTACACTTTTCCTAACTAAAATTCGACAAGGATTCTAAAAATGTATTTCTTTTTTACGTACGTTGAGTAGTTTTTAAGATATGTGGCTGGTGTAAACCGAAATCTGACCTAATAATTAATAAAAATAAAAATAAAAATAATAATAATAATAATAATAATAAAATCATTCACCTGTGTTATTCTAGAATAGAAGATTGTTCGTTCGTTTGTTTATGTAACATTAACTTCAGGTGCTTATCAATAGACAATAGATTAAAAATTTTAAACTTTGAAATGATAACATATATATATATATATATATATATATATATATATATATATATATATATATATATATATATATATATATATATATATATATATATATATATATATATATATATATATATATATATATGCCGATTGCCAAGGTTCTCTATTTGAGGAATTTTAGAGAATTGATGGGCTCTTCTCATACTCATATAGGTGGAGTCTAGACCAAATCATTCAGTATTTTCAACGATCTTTAACGGTTGATTAAAGAAACTACACATATACTAGAACGCCCTAAGTAATTCTTGAACACACGTGATTTATGGTTTACCAATAATCCTTCTCGATATAAAAATATCATTTTCCCTCCTACCGGAAACTTTAGCGATAAGTTTGTACCGTAGGAAACTTTGACCATAATCTTGTAGCTGTTAGATGTATTATTTTTTGGCGCTTTAACAGTACTGATTGGAGGTATTGCGTCGCTTCTTTGCTAACTAAGCTTGGAATGAATCTGATTTTAGTCGGAAGGGCGATTGGGTTTCTGCAGAAAAGATAGTTGTCATAATCACCGATGGAATAAAAAGGTTAATCTCATATTTAACTAAATATTTATCTCCTCAAAATTCATGGTTCGATGGCACTTGTTTCCGTGCTTTTAAGGAGAGACAAAACTTATCATAAATGGGAAAAACTCTCCTTCTCCTATCACTCTTGCTACTTTTCATTCTGCTCCAATTCGCTACAGGGATATTCTTCTACAAACTAATTACTTATCACTAAAAGGAAGTGAACTGACTACCTTGGTTCTTTTATTAGTAAAAATTTCTAACCTCTTGCCAAAAAATATCTCTAAAAACTTCCTTAAATTTGCTTTTCTTTCTCTTTTTCTCCCTGACGGATCTGTAGTTCACACTCCTCCTGAAAAGGCAAATCTCTTCGGCCTCCTTTTATTCGCGTAATGCAACACCAGACGATTCTGGTATCCCTCTTCCTACTCCTTTTCTTTTAAGGTGTCTCATGCCTCTACCTATAATTATACATGATCAGGAGCATGGGATCCTGAGGCCTATGAATGACATTCCTCCCAGTGTTCTGAGGGAAAGATTTATCAGTAGGCATAGGAGAACTTAGGTCATCGAACTTTCGTTGATAAAATTCTGCTTTCCTCGTTGAATAATATCCCACCAACTCTTTGGAGCTGAATGAAAATAAGCGAGAGTGAGAGGAGAAAGGTGATTTCACCTCTCGATAAGCCCTATTTCAAGCCTGAATGGCGTGAAAACGAGTACGATTGAATCATGGATTTTGATAAGATTTAAACGAAGGAATGAACCTCCTCATAACACCAGCGATTACAGTACATAGTTTATCATCATACGAAGCGAATTCGGAGTCAAAGAATTCATCGATATTTCGATATAACACTATCGACATATGTCAGAATATTACTGAAGGTTTATATATATATATATATATATATATATATATATATATATATATATATATATATATATATATATATATATATATATATATATATATATATATATATATATATATATAACGTAGAGAGAGAGAGAATAAAGTAAACTGAGATGAACATAAAAATCATTTAAATATATTAAATTAACTAATGGAGGGAGATAATGAATTGAACAATAGCCCCATTTTTAATTATACTTTTAATTTACGGTGCAATTGTTCGATAGTTATGTAGATCAAATATCCCTCCGAACAATGGGGGGAGGGGGGGGGGTCAATGTACGAACAACAAAGAACAAAACTCTTCAGCCAATAATAAATACTAAAGTGTAACGTCTTGGGTACGCTTTAATTAAAGGTGAAGAATGTTAGACCTAACCAGTTACCATCCTAACAAGTATCCTTATGTCATCAAAAAACAAAATATGCAAAAACTTGCTTTCTCCTTATCAGAGGTCATATATATATATATATATATATATATATATATATATATATATATATATATATATATATATATATATATATATATATATATATATATATATATATATATATATATATATATATATATATATATATATATATATATATATATATATATATATATATATATATATATATATATATATATATATATATATATATATATATATATATATATATATATATATATATATATATATATATATATATATATATATATATATATATATATATATATATATATATATATATGTTAAGTATGAACAAAAGTTTTACTTTTACAGAATAAAAACAATCCTATTATTTCTTCATTGTTGTTAATTCTGTAGTATCAAAATTAAAAAAACAAAACTACGGTAATTCTGTATACAATTTATTTTCATATCTCTATTGTGTATTTGTCATCTTTCCTTCTAGTATAGGACCTACCTTCTCCGTTACTTTATTTTTATCTGTGGAGAGCATCGTACGCCTGGCAAGGTACGTTTTTTTCAATTGTACTGTTCTTTCACTCAGGATTCTTTTTTGCTAACTTTTTGATATCTTATCCGGTCCTTCCTTTTTCTTCCCTTAGGTGTTATTCCTTTGCATAAATTTCTACATATTTCTGTGTTGTTGTTTAATGTCCTAAAATTGAACTATTGATTATTATTTGTTAGAGAGTTATGTGTTTATTTAACATTATTTAGGTTTTACCTATGAATCTTTTTTTAGGTTAAAAGTCTACATCTAACGGCATTGCCCTATTCTAGGAGAGGAACTTTCCTAGGTAGTATACATCTAAGATCCTTAAGCTGGATTGGACCAGCTCCCTCAAACGCGTGAATCAATCACTCTACCGTTTGACCACGTTATGTCTTGCTTCGCTAATATTCTTGGAAATTCCAAAGAGTCTGGAGAACAACACTATATGATCAGCAAATCGTAAATTATACGGTAGGATTCATTGAGACTGCAAATTTGTATGTGTGCATGTATGTTAGTAGGATTTCTTTTATTTTCTGTTTATACCAACTGTTTCCCTTACTAAACCAGATTCTAAACTGTTGGGTGTTTTGAGGCGTCTTCAAAGTTTCTTTACACCATCCCAGTTATTTGTTCTGTATAGAATCGTTGTTCATCTTTGTAAGGAATAATTATACTATCTTGGGTGGTTCCAGTTGCAGAGTCTTTCCTCAAAGGGTAAACGGGTTTAAAACTTTATCTTTCTTTACTCTCCCATCCACTAGAGCTCTCTAATCTCTTTCTTGTCATCGAACTGTTGAAACGCTCTCCTACACTATCACTATTAATGAAGACACTTTCTTATCTCATACCTCCTCCCCTGTGGTAATTTCGAGTCACTTGTCAACCTTGTTTTACTTGTGGACCTCCTGAGTCCTACCTTACGTATATGGACCCACAAGGGGATCCACTGGGTCCTAATTTTACGTATATGGACCCCATATTCTTAGATGTAATATTCATAAATTAAATAAATATTTTTTCCTTGAGGATCCCCTCAAAGCTTCTGTGGTCCACTGGGGTTCATGTGAACCTCGGTTGGGAAACGTTGGTTTAGTCAACATAATCTCATCCTTTCTCTGTCCAACTCTGACCCCAGACTTAAACCGCTATGCTCATTCTTACCTTACACTGCTCGTAAAGTCTGTAACACACTTTCTCCTTTTTATTTTCATTACTTCATATAACTTTAATACTTTCAAATATCGTGCATTGGATCATGTCGGCCCTTAGTTCAAAAAGAATATTGATTGAATTTCCCAACTCTGGTGGATTCCATAATGACCTATGACCTTTCATATATATATATATATATATATATATATATATATATATATATATATATATATATATATATATATATATATATATATATATATATATATATATATATAACAAAGCAATGAGGCTGAAGACGATGAAGATGAGACTATTTAAATATTTGGGGAAAACAATTTGTGACGTAATTGTTTTTGTTGTTTTTGCCACAATTGTTCTTTCGTCACGCAACGCCAACAAGTAAAGCACACTTCAAAACACAAGGATAAAAAAATAACACAAGAACATTTATATTTTCTTTTTACAATGAATTGAGAGAATATATTCTCTCTCTCTCTCTCTCTCTCTCTCTCTCTCTCTCTCTCTCTCTCTCTCTCTCTCTCTCTCTCTCTCTCTCTCTCATACCTACTTACATACATACATACCACATTTGCAAACAAAAGTGCACTAAAAAAGAAATATACAAAGAGGAAAAAGTTAATTTTTTTGCACTTCACAAATAATTGGTGAAGCGCAAGAATGCTTAAAATTACATACACAAGCGAACATATTTAATAATATAAATGATAAAATGTTATAGTCATTCAGTGTTTAATTAAGATGGCGTAAGCTACTATGCTCTTGTAAATGTAGTCCAATTATAATTTGTGATCACGGAAAAACACTTTTATAACACCTTAATGTTGTTACATAATTAGAAAAAAGTTGCTAAAAACAAAAACTTAAAAATACTGAATAAATTCTAGAACAAATACACACACATACACATACACACACATATTCAAAAATATAATCCTTTTTTACGTACGTTCAGTAGTTTTTTAAATATTCATCTGGTTCAAACCGAAGTCTGGCCATATATATATATATATATATATATATATATATATATATATATATATATATATATATATATATATATATATATATATATATATATATATATATATATATATATATATATATATATATATATATATATATATAGTTACTTAAAGCAGAGTTAATTACTTTTATTCCACCCCGACCTGGCCTATCTTTAGGAACTAAGCTGCATTTAAGCATTTAAGCTCTCCAAGTCCTCCGGCCGTAGCCATAGCTTTTTCAAAAGAGGTAATTCGAACTGTGTACGGTTACGGTGTTTGATAAAGATGGTGCATACAGGGAGGTGCGCTCTGTACAATATGGTTTGTGAATCTTATACAAATAGGAGATTTAGTTTGTTCACATTAAATTTATTCTTGAAGGACGCAAATTTAGGTGGTAATGTGGTCTTTGTCTGATGAGTGTGAATTACTGCAAGTGAGGTTGTGTGTTGTATATATGTTGAGCGGGTGTGCGTTGATGTGGCTGTGGTTGTGTTGTATATATGTTGAGCGGGTGCGCGTTGATGTGGCTGTTTGGCTAACAATTGGAAGGTATTTTTATGTGATAACATTGTGATTGTATTTATTTTGCGCGGTGCTGTTTGGAGGAAGGAGAAACAGTATTCAATATGTTGGTGTATTAATTAGAAGGGTGGTGATAAGGATGAGAATTTGGGGTGTTTTGTGTGGCTAAGGAAACTTGTGACAAGGTATGAAGGACATAGCGTATTGGAGTAAATTTGTGCATCCAAAATACTGAGGTAGTCTCATAATAAAAAATAAATATATATTTGTCTGATACAACCAGTTGCGATTCGGAGCAGTTTTGAGTTTAATGGAGTTTTTCTACGCTCGAGTTTTAAGCCACAGAACCATGTTGAGGATGAAAGGTTTGGTGTGTCTCTTATAAAATGATTGTATTCTAAGGTAAGGGTGCCTGTCTCGTTTCCGAATTCCTTTGATAGAGTTTACGTTGCATAAAATGTTCAATTTTTGGTTTCTTGAGTTTAATTTACAGTGAATGTGAGTTGAGGTGAAGTGGTTTTCGTATATGAGACCAAGTATTTTTGGAAATTTGTTCAGAGTAATATTGGCTGTGTTTGTTGCATGTGTTTGACGACTATGAGAATACACGAACACCTTGCAATGATGGATATGTTAGCATGTCATATTTTTGTGCCTGGGGTTGACAGGTTGAGAAGATCAGCTGAAAAAAGTAGATGACAGGAAATAAACTCTCTCATTTTGAAACTGCATTTCTCAGTTAGACTTTTTTTTTTAAGGAATATTTTTTGTGTTATTTGAAAGGAATTGAAAATAGCTCAAACGGTAGAGTGATTGATTCACGTGAATGAGGGCGCCGGTTCGATCCCACTTGGGAATATTAAGTATATACTACCTAGAAAAGTTCCTATTCTCGAATAGGGTAATGCCCGTGAGATTTAGAACTTTTTGATATATATATATATATATATATATATATATATATATATATATATATATATATATATATATATATATATATATATATATATATATATATATATATATATATATATATATATATATATATATATATATATGCAATTGTTGATTATGGAACAACTTATATTTTGTATGAAGTGTCGTAATATTTTACAGCAACAGTTCATATAAGAGAATGATTTCATGGAGCCACTTTTAATGTTTTGAGAGTTAATGGTAAGAGCTGTTGTAGTTGGCTATAATTCTTCAACCAGTGTTGGAGATTGGGTGGTAATCGTATAGGTTACTATTTTTGAGATGGATTTATCTAGAAATATTTCCAGAAGTACAGAATAAAGAAAGGAGAGAGATAGAACGGTTAAGAATATGACTCCTGTTTTACATCATTCTCTGGTTATGATTTACTGAATAAATCGGATACTAGACAATTTAGATTGCTATGTGAGATATTGTTTTAACTTTAATGTATGTGTTGGATAAAATTACGTTATTTCATATTGTTGTGCTAGTATTCAACAGTGTTGTTTTGGATCCCTTTTAAAAGTTTAAAAGTTGCTTAAGAAGTTTTGGTAATATATATATATATATATATATATATATATATATATATATATATATATATATATATATATATATATATATATATATATATATATATATATATATATATATATATATATATATATATAGGCTTAAATTTTTTAAAAGGTTTATTAGTACCATAAAATGGTCGTAAATTTCAATGAATTTCCAGTGTGGGCGTTTTTCAGACTTTGAAGTTTTTTTTGTTTTTTTTTATTTTCAATGTGTTTTTTATTGTTTTTTTTTTTTATTTATTTATTTATTTTTTATTTTATATTCCAATGATGGTCTAAATTTAGTTTTCTCAGGATGTTTTTATATATATATTATATATATATATATATATATATATATATATATATATATATATATATATATATATATATATATATATATATATATATATATATATATATATATATATATATGTGTGTGTGTGTGTGTGTGTGTGTGTGTGTGTAAGAAACTTTTAGTAGGAAAGGTCATAGCCCCACACGACATCCGCCAAAAGAAAAGACAAAATTAGGCCCCAAATCAAAGGTCAACATTTAACCCTATTGGAAGTGAAAAACTAAAAATGGATAAAAGAAAATGAAAGATAATTTAAGTGTCTTATAAGTTACGTACATGAAAGAATGTGACTTAACTAATTAATCTGAGCTACGGAGAAATGAAAGATAGAGTTGCATAATAAGACAGTCATATTGACTCTCTTTATAGGAAATTGTATGTGACTATGCAGAGTTTAGAATAAGGTAACCCTATTTTTCTGACCAAAAATCGTGACGCTTCTGAACATTGCCCCCCCCCCACACCCAACTCAAAATACCCTGCCCATAAGGGTTTTAAGGGATGCATAAAGAAGGGTGATATTTAATATAAAGAAGAAATACGAATGCTGTTTTCAAAACCAAATCGTATGGTTTATTAGTTAAGGACATTCTACAAAAAAAAAGTATGGTTTTGCTTTCTTTTTGTTCCAATTTACGTCTTAAAAAAATCGGGACACGGCTTTAAAAAACGGGACTGTCCTGAAAAAGTCGGGACGAATGGTCACCTTAGTTTAGAAGGAATGTCAGTTGTAATTGCTATAGTATGAACCAATATGGAGAATAGCGGAACATTTTGACGCCTAGAGAGGAAATTTTGAAAATGAGATTAAATGGACAGGAAAGCTCCAGACTTCGTCCCAGATTCAAAGGAATAAGTGAAGCGTCTGTATTCAGGGCCGGACAACACCCCAATATAGAGCAAGCGAGGTGGTGTCAAAAAATTAATAAACTCCATAGAGACGCAAACCTCTTAGACGTCCTTTTTAGAGAGAAAATCATAATAAGTTTCAGGGAAGATGACGTAAGTAGTAAGGATATCACTTTTGACAGGTGCCAGATTTAGCTACTT
>SEYY01017794.1:0-27500 GCA_009176605.1 Armadillidium nasatum
GTGACATCTCTGATTTCCTTCTGGTTGTTCTGTAGGAGTTGTTGTAAATTGCCACCGTTCTTCCTTTAAATCTATAAATTGAGGTGTTCTTCATGGTTTTGTCATATCATCAACTTTTGCTACTTTACATTAATGGTCTTCTCTCTATTATTTCATCTCCTCTTTACTTCTGTGCTGATGACTCCACCTTTCATTATTTCTTTCACTTAGGAAGAGGCCCTCCCAGAAGCAGTTAATTGACGGAAGAAGGGTGCCTTTGGAGCAGCTAACCTTTGATCTTTCTCGTATTTCAAATTGGGGTAGAGAAAACATGGTCATTTTCAATGCCTCAAGCACTCAATTCCTTCATTATTCTACTCGACACAACCTTCCACACAACTATGACATCTTTCGAAAACATTCGACTCAAATCTTCATCTGTCCTCAATATTCTTGGCATTTCTTTTTCTCGTGATCTTTCCTTTAAAAATCACATTATTTCTCTTTCTAAACGAGCTTCTAGGGTTTTTGGTGTTCTGAGGCGCCTTCGATATTTTTTTTTACGCCACCCTAGTTGCTTGCTCTTTATAGAAGCGGAGTCCAGGGTTTTAAGTTTTATAAATTCTTTTGATCTTACTCTCTCCAATCTCTTTCTGCCCGTCGAATTGTTGCATAACTTTCTATAAACTATCGCTACTACGACTGACATTGCTCTTCTGAACTCTCACCTGCAAGGGCTCGTGCGACGATTTTCTAAACAGTCTCATTTTTTCTCTGGCCAGTTCTCCGACCCCAGACTTAATCGCTACGCGGAATCTTACATGTTCTCTACTGGTAAAGTTTTGAACACACGCCCTTTATCTGTTTCCACAACTTCCCTTGACTTGAACACTTTTAAACGCCGTGTATCGGGATATTATCGTCTATTAACGACCATATTTCCTATATTTCCCCAACTTTGGTGGAAATCGGTATACCATGGTTTTTGCCCACCAGAGGATACATATATATATATATATATATATATATATATATATATATATATATATATATATATATATATATATATATATATATATATATATATATATATATATATATATATATATATATATATATATATATATATATATATATATATATATATATATATAGATAATCACTATGATAAACCGTGGAATCATTATTTACAATTTATATATATATATATATATATATATATATATATATATATATATATATATATATATATATATATATATATATATATATATATATATATATATATATATATATATATATATATATATATATATATATATATATTGACATAGCTTCTTGTTAGTATTGTTAAAGCCAATACTAAGGGTTTCCACATACTCATTTAATACACTGTGAATGTTTCACACCATATCTCGGTCCGTCTTCAGCAGAATCTAAATATTTACAAATTTTTTTTTTAAATACAATCAAAATATAAATTCATTATATATGTTTAAAATTATTTAAAATTTAAAATTATAATAATTTCGATAAAATATTAAAAATAAAGTAATAATATTGATTTTTATTAAAATAACATAAATGAAAACCAAAACTAAAATCGAAATTTATCAACACCAAGAAATGCAAAGATGAAATTTATTAAAATTCTTTTCAATTTTAATTTATTCCCAAAGTTCCAAGTGGAAAAAAGTATTAACGAGTTTCTCACTAACATCTTCAGATTCACTCTTCATTTTCCTACGGTACGTAAATTAAAAATATACCTAAAACTTCCATATATAGGATCTCTTACATCCCAACTTTGTAAAAATATTTTTATTATACTTAAAACTACATTCACTCAATACCAGTTCATTCTTATATATTATAACTCCCTCTCAATTCATACTTTCTTCAGACACAAGGAATCTCTCCCAATCCTCATTAATTTATTTATTTAACTGTGCCAGCTGTAATGCAGTGAATGTATGCCAAACTGGTTTACAATTAAAAGTGAGGATTGATAAACATAAAGACTTTTCTTTAGAACTAATCTTCCGCTTTGCTCTCCTGAACACTCTGCCTAAAGAGACCATATAAATACCAACCATTTTTCTTCTTTTAATTTCTCTATCCTTCAACATTCGTCTTCTCTTCTTGATCGTAGGATATTGGAGTTTTGTATATAAAGTTACCACCCATCATTAAATGCCCAAGCTGCTTCAGTTATCCTTTTCACTCAATAATGAAGTCCTTTTTCCCAAAAGATTTCAGCCTTTTTATTATTTATTGGTGTTGCTAAATTTTTATTTTTATTTTGGTTTCTATTTGTTATTTTAATATCAATATAATTACTTTAGTTTAATTATTTTATTGTAATTATTGTTACTTCAAATATTTAGTATATAGTAATTAATGAATTTATATTTTGATTGTGTTCTAATTTTAACGAATTCAAGAGGAGGAGCAACAAAATTTTGAATCCAGTTCTTTTCGACAATTTAAAATATTTTAGAAAAATAAAATGTGTTTAAAAATTTCGGTGAGGAGCAAAAAATTATCCAATTAGTCCTTTTTTTAATATTTCAACAAAAACATTATTTGGACTTAAAATGAAACATGTTGCTATAAACAATTTATTACCTAATTGTGGAGGTTTCGCCGACACAGTTGGTCAATATAAAGATAAAGTTTACCTGACTCTTGCTTTGCAGTTGCGTCCACTCTAGAGTTATGACAGGCTTAGCAAGCCGACAACCATCATTCACCTGCTCAAGAAACTCGAGTCTTTCCTCCGAACCCTAAGATTTTTTTGATCAACGACCACGGTGGAGGGTGTCGCCCAAGACGCTAATCAGCGCGTGCACTTACAGGAGTCTGATGAGAAAATTAAAATAGAAATTTGTAAAATTTAGTTTGTGCTGAAGACGGACCGAGATAAGGTTTGAAACGTTCACAGTCTATTAAATGAATATGGTGAGACCTTTTGTGTTCGTTTAACTTTTCTAATTATATATATATATATATATATATATATATATATATATATATATATATATATATATATATATATATATATATATATATATATATATATATATATATATATATATATATATATATATATATATATATATATATATATATATATACATATGATAAAAATTAACGTCAATTCAAAGAGGTACAAATTTAATTTTACGTTTCGAATCACAGGGATTCATCTTCATCTAAAATGAAATTAAAAACAAAAAATTAATGCACCAAAATTAAAATATTAAAAAATCTCCAGATCAGTACCAAATATTAGAGATAACCTAAAAACAAGATACATTGCTTTGCAATATGCTATTACCCTTTAAATGTCTTCCATGATATAACACCAATAGCTTTACTTGAGTCAAAATGAACTAGGAAAAATTTAGTTTCTTTTATCTTAATTCCAAATGCTATAAGCTTGTTTTATTACATGCATCTGGAACTACTTATCTTTAACCAATTATACAAACTTAAATACTGAAGCAGAATAAGCATCAATGTTGAACAAATTCCATACCTGAATATAATAAATTTTCATATATATATTAAGTGTACCAGTTGTCATATTCTTATGTATGATTTTCTATGTTACAATTTAAATCAGTTTTTCAACCTTTTTTGAAGGAGTGCCCCATTTAAATCCCCAATTTATTTTCACCACCCACTGCCCATTACCAAACTTGAACTTTGAATACCAATGTAAACCACTATAAAGTATAAATAAATTTTTATAATCTAATATCAAAATAACAGTAAAAAAAAATTTTTTTATGAGCAACTAATCTTTCTTCGATAAAAATTTGTCTGTGACCTCAGCTGTTTGTGAAGTCTTGTTTTATCTTACTTTATGTAAACAGATTTAATTAACCTGATCTTATTTAACAAAACTTAAAATTAGGATTTTTTATGTTAAAACTATATTGAAAAGACAAAGTTATTTATAAAGGTATATGTTCAAAATATTAAGCAAATAAGTGTACTATATTATTCATAGGCAATGTTTAGTTGCAAGGAACTTAAGTGACCAACTTAATAAATCCCTTGGTATTGTTACATCAAAAAATAAAATTAAATCTCATTCTCTTAATTCCCGATTATTTCGACAGTTCTGCATCTATAATGTTGAAGAATTTGAAAGTCTGCTTTTAAATACCGAAATTCGGTGGCTATTAAAAGGCGATTGCTTAAAACTATTTTATTCTCTCCTGAACTCTGTCTTTTATTCTCTCTTTAACTATATATATATATATATATATATATATATATATATATATATATATATATATATATATATATATATATATATATATATATATATATATATATATATATATATATATATATATATATATATAATAAATTTTTTATTTTATAGTTTATACTTTAGAATTTCATAGTTATATGAATAAAGCTAGTGCCCACTTCGTTCTGTTCACTGCCCATCTAAATTAAAAACTTTTTCCACTGCCCATTTCCTCTCTATGAACACCCACCAGTGGGTGCTAATGCCCATGTTGAGAAATACTGATCTAAATCATAGATAAAGTAATCTATTTTGGTTCTTCAAATTATACTTCTTATGTTTGATTTTCTATGTTACAATTTAAAATCAGAAGTTAAAGTATTTTAGTTCTTCAAATTATGCTTCTTAAATTTTAAATGCAAAAAAAAAAAAAAAAAAAAAAAAAAAAAAAAAAAAAAAATTATGCATCCTTTCTGCATGAATGTCTCTTATTGATTTTTATTTTAATGTAACACTGTCTGCTCTTAATCATTAGTTTTCATTCTTTAATTTTAAAATTTATCAAACCTTTTTATAAAAATGTTCACATTAAAATTTTCCTCAAATATGAAATTTTCTCTTAAATTTAAAGTGTAAAAACTTTGCTTTATGATTTAATTTGCCTTAAATCATTTAATTATTTTCAAAATCTTATACTATTACGCATAAAACATCTTTATTTAGAAAAATTTTACACAAAGTTATTATAATTTATTTAAGTGATACAGGTACTGTATCTTTTAGTAGAAGACTGAAACTTGACTATTTTGTGAATGAATCTTATTTCAAATTTACTTTCATTTTCTATTAATAATTATATTGTCCTGTAAATAACTTCTGAAAGATTTGTTGGTGTCAACATTGCTTATTGCTTTTTATAATTACGTAAACTAAGATAAGTATGAAAATGTAATTGTGTCGTTTTTCTTTAACTGAACTTGATTATATTTTCTTTTCAAGAGTTCTATCCTATAACGAATATAAAATGGCTTCAGATATTGAAATAATGACAGTTTCACCTAACAGGCCAAATATAGATTTTGAAAAATTTAGAAAAACTGTAAGGAACTATATAGATCGGGTAAGATAAAAATATACTGTTGTTTTTAAAAAAATTATTTATAAATTACTATATATATATATATATATATATATATATATATATATATATATATATATATATATATATATATATATATATATATATATATATATATATATATATATATATATATATATATATATATATATATATATATATATATATATATATATATATATATATATATAGTGGATTAATTATTTATTATTATTATTATATATACTTATTTATTTTTTATTTTCAGCACCATTATTTGGCAGCTGAATTTTGGGCTAATAAGCTAGTTAGCCTAAGTGGCGGAGCTCCTGTAGATGTTTATTATTTAGCTCAATGTTATTATCTAACTAAGCAGTATCATCGAGCCATACTTTTAATTTCTACACACAACTTGTTACGGGTATATATTTTTCATTTTTATTATTATAACTAATTAATTATGTAGTTAATTTTGGCATTTAAATTGTTTAATAAATGTAAACTTATAGATTTATTGATTTTACTGGTAACTGTATTATTATTATTTTTATTAGAATTCCAGGTGTCGTTATTTAGCTGCTCGATGTCATTATGAAACTAAAAATTATCATATGGTCTTAGATGTATTAGACCAAGTTTCAAAAAATTCATGTTCAAGGAAAAGTGACCAGTCGGTAATTGTAATACCGGAGATTGAAGATTCAACATCAGTAAGTAGCCTACATTCCATTTCACATTTGTTTGTTTTAAGCATTTAACAATGTTGGGGTTGTCTAGTATGAAAAAGTTTATCTAATAGATTGATACTGAATGAAAAAAAGTAACATTTTCCATGTGAACTGTTTCTACCTACAACAATAAAATTAAAATCAAATATTGTAGTTTAAGTCAATTTAACACAACATATACCGTATGTAGCCTTGCTCAATAGGGTATGACAATTCTACTCCTTCAAATTTTCTGACCTTGAAAGAATAGTCCATGTTAAAATTGATTATTTGGTAATGAGTAAATTTTCTTAAAACTAGATAGAATGCTCTATGCATCTTCTCAAAGGATATATTTATGAAGCTGCAGATAATCGTCAACTAGCAATGGAAAGTTTCAAATTGGCCTTTCAGATTGATCCTTTATGTTACGAAGCATTTCATGTTTTAACTCAACATCACATGCTTTCACCACAAGAAGGAAAGGATATTTTGTCTTCTTTAACAATGACTGATACCTCAAGTGATGTTGAAGAATCATTAGTGCGTTATGTGTATGAATCAAGGTTAAATAAATACAGTGGAGTAAAGCATAAACTTTCTCCTTCTTTGGTTCACCTTGAAACAAACTTAGATTTTGTTACAACAGAGGCTGAAGCTCTCCACTATAATTGTGATTTCAATAGATGTTTTAAGTTAACACAGAGGTAATAAGTAAACTTTATTTGAATATTCTTTTATTAATTGTTTTTGTTGTTATAATAATGACCATTTTATATATATATATATATATATATATATATATATATATATATATATATATATATATATATATATATATATATATATATATATATATATATATATATATATATATACTACAGAGTACTACAAAGAGATCCATACCATCCTGAATGTCTTCCAATACATATAGCTTGTCTTGTAGAGTTAAAACAGGCAAATAGTGAATATTTAAGTAAACTATTCTAATGAATAACTGATATTTGTTTTTTTAATGGGGTATCTTGAATTAATGTATTACGATGTTTTGTAGTATAAATTTCTGTTGATGTAAGATTGCTATATAATTTCCACAGGTTTATTTTTACTTGGACATAAACTGGTTGACTATTACCCAGAAAATGCACTGTCATGGTTTGCTGTTGGCTGTTATTACTATTTAATAGGTAAGAAGTGGAAATTTCTATATGTTGAACTTTAATTTATATGTATAAATAAGTGCTGTGATGACTAATCGTCATCGTCATCGGCAGAATTGACATTTTTTTTATATATACATTGTCAATATTCTGCCGATTGTTTTGCCGATTAATTTAACATATATTGGCTTAAATATCTGTTCCATCTTCTTCTATTGAGAGTGAAAGCTGTTTAATAGTGGGGACAAATATACCCGTGTACACACTCCAAGACTACAACGAATTACCCCAGAAACTGGAGAAATTTTTTTTTTGTCATCACAATTTAAGAGCCTAAATTTAAAGTACTAGAATTTTGCTGTCTGTCCTGTTCTCACATAATTATATTTTTAAAATCAATATTCTGGAAATACTACAGGGTGTTCGACTCTTTCTCGGCTAATATTCTGGAGATACTACAGGGTGTTCGACTCTTTCTCAGCTCCAAATATGCGCTTATAAATATCGAAGTACTGATCTTAAGCTAATAAAGTTTTTAAATGAACATTTTCAATGTGTTCATAATAATTTGGATGACTAGGAACTCCGTAATGGCTATCCGTTAGATAGGGTCTTGCCACACTTCCAACGTCAGATTGTATGAAATTGAGTCCTTTTTTGAAGATCAGGTCATTTCCAAGGGTTTTGGTCACCAAGATCTCCTGACCTTACCCCACTGGTTTTCTTCCTATAGGGCATACTGATTACTGAAAGGGAAAGTGTTTGCAACCGAAAGACAACCTTCGGATCGCAATTGGTGCTGTGACTCTCATTATGTTGGCGGAATATTTCGTAACATGGAAAAGAGTGTGAAGGCATGCCTAGAAGTCAATGGAGATAGCTTCCAACACTTGTGACGTCAGCACGATTCCAGCTTCCAACACTTGTGACGTTAGCACGATTCCAGCTTCCAACACTTGTGACGTCAGCATGATTCCAGCTTCCAACACTTGTGACGTCAGCACGATTCCCATATACCAAGGCTGTCCGTGATAAATTTTATTAACTTTTGACCACTACTTTGATATCCATAGGCGCATATGTGGGGCCGCGAGCGAATCGGACATCTTGAATTATACTACGTATTAATATTACATGCATTTACACATTGAATAAAGAAAATGTAACAATTCTTGTTATAAAATTGTTAAATTTTTTAAAATAATAAAAAATTTTAAAATATACTTCTTCAATTTCATCATCATTTTCGTCATTGTCAAATTTATTATAATCGTAATCTTTGTGTCAAAAAATTCATAATCGTCCCATCACTAATATATATATATATATATATATATATATATATATATATATATATATATATATATATATATATATATATATATATATATATATATATATATATATATATATATATATATATATATATATATATATATATATGATTGAACACTATTGGTTTGAAATCAGTGCTGCAGAGTTGGAAGCTTGGAGCAATGGAGCCACAAGGTTTCATGCATATTTGAAACAAAAATTTGGGGCAGAGCTGGAATTGAAGGAGAAAAAAAAAAATTACATAAAAATATATTTATACTTGTGAGTAAATTGTTATGAAATCATTAATTTTCATGAATGATTTTATAACTGAATGGAACAAGAGGGGTAATAAAGTTGAGTTGGAGGCAGCAAAAGTTTGAGATCAGCATCGCTGGTATGAATATTACTTGAATGTTTGATTGTCATTGGTATTGGAAGTGTGAAAATTTAAATTTAACATCTGGCTTTGCTATTTACTTTTACAAAATTTTTTTCTTGCCCAGGTAAAAACGATAAGGCACGTTTGTTTTTAATAAAGGCTACCACATTAGATAGGGTCTTGGGCCCAGCTTGGATAGCTTATGGCCATTCTTTTGCAGCTGAAAATGAACATGATCAAGCTAGAGCTGCTTATTACAAGGCTGCTGAACTTATGAAAGGGTAATTATAATAATAATAATAATAAAATAATTATAATAATAATAATAATAATAATAATGATAATAAAAATAATGATAATAATAAAAATAATAATAATAATAATAATAATAATTTTACAGTGTGGTAGTTTCTACCTTTAACATAATCCTTGGTCTAAATCTACTTTAGTTTAAGTTCTTGTTGTGTTACATAGAGTGATCATAGTTTGAATTGTATTTAAAGTGACTGGTGTCCATTGCTATAAAGAGCAATTTAAAAGAAGCTAAATCTTTATTATTATTAGTAGTAGTAGTAGTTGGTAATAGTGATAGTAGTGACCATAGCCCTTATTAACTTGTACTTTTCTGCAAGATGTTTAAAGATGTGTTCCTATTTTGATTATCAACAATTTTTCTTGCAGTTGTCATTTACCACTTTTATACATTGGTATGGAATATAGCCTAACAAATAATAATAGATACGCTGAAGAATTCTTTAAACAAGCTCTTGAGATTGCACCAGAAGATCCGTTTGTCCACCATGAGTTAGGAGTTGTTGCCTATTCAAGCCAAGAGTAAGGATCATTTTTTTTTTCTTTCTCTCAATTTTAAATTTTTATTTAAAAACCAGTTTAAATAACAAGTTCAAAGATTTCACTTATTTTCATTTGTTTGAATTGTAACATTTGATATCAATATTTTTATCATATATATATATATATATATAAAAGCTGAAAGTTATTTTCGAAAAGCTGTTAAAGTGGTTGAACAGAATGAAGTTTCTGTTATACCTGAAAAATGGTCAACGCTACTACACAACTTGGGTCAAACTTACTGTAAATTAGGAAAGTATGAAGAGGCTCTTGAATTTCATCAGCAGGTTATTATTATTATTATTATTTTTAGTAGTAGTAGTAGTAGTAGCAGCAACAGCAGCAGTATTTGTTTTTAATGTTATTCTTTTATAAATTTTTATGACATTAAAATTCTGAATATTAAAGAATTTTATCCATCTGTTTATCAGTATTATTTCAATAAAATACAAATAATTATGGTTATTTACAGGGTAAATCATTCCTTTGTATATCTTTGCTTTCACTGTCATTATTTCAGTATCAGGTAATAGCTATACATATTGCAATTGTTCGTATATATTCTCATCATTCACCTCTTGATCGAGAGTGAAATGGCGTTTCATTTGTGCAGACAACCATTTTCTATCATATTACCAGAACCTTGGTATTTTCCTTTTCACTAATAGAACTCTTTAGTAGTTTCTAAATGAAAGGTATTTTTTCTTCATGAAAGATATTTCTTTAATTTTTTCACTTGAATGTAGGTTTTTTTTTTTAAAGAATTGCAGAGCTGGAGCGATGGAACCATTAGGTTCTGCGTGGAACAAGATTCGGAATAAAAAAAAAAATAAAGTTTTTTACTACAAAATGATGGGATTCTGAGCTGGATTATGGTAATTTTATTGTAAAAGATGGAATAAGAATCCGAACCAGAGCTAGATCTTAGAAATATAAAGATGTTGAACCCAGTAAAAAATTTACTCTCTCCACAGCTCTGGTTTTAAATTTGCATATACTTTTAGTAATTCAGGGCGTTTGCTGAAGAATCAGTAGATTATACACTTTAGAATTTTGTACAAGATAATTAGAATATCGCAATATGAAAACATTCTATACTATCTTCTGATAAACGTTTTTGTAGACTAATCTCTTATTTTGTTTGCTGTTATAATAAACTTGTCATTTAATAACCATATATTAACGAGCTCCACCTTCACATTGACAATTATTGGCTATGTCATTTGCAACTCACCCATAGCTGTCAAGGATCGTTTCTATTTTTACTTGATTTCACCTCTTAAGTTTAAGATGTTTGTTTCTCTAAAGCTGTAGAGATTCTCCTTTATTTTAAAATTTTCATGTTCCATCATTTTAAAATTACTCTACTCTGGCTTCTTACTCCAGCTTTAGCTTCTGCTTCATTTAGACTTATGAAATCATTAATTTTAAGTTTTGAAATATATAAAGTTTATAAGAGAATGAATGCTTCTTACTAAGTCATATCCACCTAAAGTTACAAATAAGAAAAATATTTTATTGCACATAAAATTTTGCTTCGACTTCACTAAAAAAAAATTTGTTGGAAATATTCTGGCTTTGGTTTCACCCAAAACCTTGCAACTCTACAACTCTGCTATAGTGGATAATAAGTTTTAAATTGTTGTATAGATAAGGAAATAATGTCAAATGGTTGACAAGGGGAAAATATAAATATGCTACTTATTTTGATTTTCTATAGCTAAAGACCTCTTTTTTTTAAATTGAGATGTTCTTTTTATATAATAACTTAAAACTTTGAAATTAGAAAAAATCTTGGGAATTTTCCTCCAATAATACAACTAAATTTTAGGTACTGGTTACCATGTGAGATTTGTTTATAAACTTTTTTAGTTACCAAAAATATGTCAAATTAGTCCAGTTTTAAATTTTTTTTTTTTTTTTTTAATAAAATTTTTACGTTATTATAAATTATTATTAGTAAATTATATTTTAATTTTCTTGGTCAAACATTGGTAAATTTCTGAATTTGTATAACTTTAAGTATGAATCAGTCTTAATTTAAACAAAATGCTGATAATAAATAATTGGCAAATATTTGTATTTTTTCTTGTATGGCAATTGTTAATCAAATAAGATTTGTTAAAACACTTTATTGTAAGGCAGTCCTTTCAATATTGTGATTCCTTAATTTTATTTTCCTGATGTAGGCTCTTCGAGTTTGTCCTGGTGTGGCATCAACTTACGCTTCATTAGGTTTAGTGCAGTCCTACCTTGGAGATTATCAGGAAGCAATTGTGTCATTACACAAAGCTTTATCATTGCAGAAGGATCATACTGTAGCAGTTTCTCTACTTTCAACGCTTATGAATCAAGTTGTATCTAATTCCTCCGTATTTGAAGGTATAAATATGTTTTATTAGTACATTTAAACAGCAAAACTTGGGTTGGGTTTACTCTGGCTTTTGGGGTTTGGGTTGGAGTTGGAGCGAAGGTACTATAATTTTTCTTGTAGTCTTTTAGCTTTAATTTTCCTGAGCTTAAGATAATGAATCTCTCTGGAGTCTAGAGCAAGGGCTCCTTAGAACTCTGGAGTACTTTTGGACTTGGTTCATTGTAGCCAGTAGCCACTCAGAAGCCTCAAAGCTTCCAATCATCTCAATTCAACCCGTGAATGTACTGTAGAATTGCCAAAATCTGAAATTAAAAAGTTTGCCAAAACAGACCAATATTAAAATAAATACAAATCGATTAACAACTTCATCTTCGATGAAGTTGGTAAATATATATTTTTTTTTGCAACATATCTCAACATGGGAGAAAAAGGCAAATTAAATTCTCCCCATCCATACCCTCCCACAAAATAAAATAAAAAAAAATAAAAAAAACAAAAAAAACTTTCAATGTTTTGTGTATAAATTAAACAATAAAGTATGCATATATATTTGTCTCTTGTAAATTTTCACTTTCTATCTTTAAAGGGACATGGGTATTTATTTATTTTTTTTTTTTTTGGGGGGTACTAAAAGTTTTATATCAGTTTCAGTATTGGTAAAAATTTTGGTATTTCTCCATCCCACACACCTTCACACACACACACACACATATATATATATTATATATATATATATATATATATATATATATATATATATATATATATATATATATATATATATATATATATATATATATATATATATATATATATATATATATATATATATATATATATATTATATATTATTTTATATTTTTTTTTACTTTTTTATTCCAGGGTTTTATGCGTTTGTAACACTGTTTATTATTATTTTTATGTAGATGGCGTAGAAAGCAATATTCCTTTTGACTTACTTCCGAAAGAACCGTTAGGTCCATCATCAGCACCTACAGTACCCAAGGGAGTTAATCCTCCAGCAAGCAGTTCTTCAATGGATGACATTAAAACTATTTTAGGGTCAAGTATAGGTATTTATTTTATATATATATATATATATATATATATATATATATATATATATATATATATATATATATATATATATATATATATATATATATATATATATATATATATATATATATAATTAAATTAAATCTAGCAAATTTTAAACTGAAGAAACTTTGTGTACTTAAAGCCTAAATTGTTGCAAATAAAGTTATCAGAGTTATCAACCCTATAGACTATTTAACTTATGCAAAATTAGCAGCGCTAAATAAACAAAATGAAGTAGGGTTACCAATCAGTTATTAACTCTGAAAATATTTAATCTCATTAGTTATTACCTTGTCTTTCTTTATTCATCCTTAGTTTTTTTTTTTAACTTCAGTTGGAGTATATATATTTTGCTTTTTTTATTATTCATATTATAAATTCAATAAAGGATTATGATTTATCTGTAAAAGGAGCAACGAATATTGCGTAATGGTTCGGAAGAACAATTGTAACAGCTTAACTAACTTTATTAAATAATAAGTTTTGACTCCAAGAGTAGAATTTTCCTCTGGGATATTGAATAATGAAACAATAAAAATGATCAATATGAGGTTTTGCACATTTTAGAATATATTTAGAAGCAGAATACAAACACAATAGCTATGATTTGGCTTAAATATGCAAAATGGCAAAGCCGTCGAGTTTATACTACAGAGATCGAGTAGACATTCTTTTTCTTTTTAATTAGACTCTACCTATCATGTTCGTCAATAACTAAAGATAACTATAGTCATTAGTACTAGCCCATTCTGCTCATCCTATTCCTCCTCTCCCTCGTTTCTTTAATTGTCACCATGTCTATCCGTAATCTCTTACCTAGTAGTTTACTTATTGTTATCTCAAGAGTTTTATTATTGATTCTTAAATTTTCTATTTATACAGTAAGTTCTTCAATTTGAGTATCTTGTTTTCATATATTTTTCAAATAATGTTAATTTCACATTTTGAGAAGTTCCAACAAAACTTGTCCAGTTTCTAAAATGGATTTTATTACTATTACTTTCACTTCAGATTTTAATAGCAATTGGTATTTATATTTCTTTTATATCTTTCACACTTTTAAAAATATAAGATTAGAAAGAAAGCAAAGAGGAGGAGGAAACCCAAAGGATTGGAGCTGGAAAGGAGTAACGCATACCATACCCGGTCAAACGCTTTATATATATATATATATATATATATATATATATATATATATATATATATATATATATATATATATATATATATATATATATATATATATATATATATATATATATATATATATATATATATATATATATATATATTTTTTATTTTTTTTTTTTTCTCCTCTAGTGGGCAAAGGCCAGAGGCCTACCAATGTTCCACCAGAGTTGGGAGGAAAGTCGGAAACATGGTCAAATTAAAGGCCGACATGACCTGATACACGGCGTTTAAAGGTGCCTAAGTCATAGGAAGTTGGGAAAATAGATGAAGGAAGTGTGTTCCAGACTTTACCAGTAGAGTACATGTAAGATTGAGCATAGCGGTTAAGTCTGGGGTCAGAGAGTTGGACAGAGAAAGGATGAGACTGTGTAGAAAGACGAGTCGCACGAACCCTTCTTAATGGAGGAGGTATGCGACGAGAGAGTTCAGAAGAGCAGTGTCCATTGTAATAGCGATAGTATAGAGAGAGTGACGCAACATTTCGACGGGCAGAAAGAGATTGGAGAGAATTAGTGAGAGCAGGAGAATTGATAAGGTGAAAAGCTCTAGACTCCACCTTTTCCAGGAGAGCTGTGTGTGTGGAACCACCCCAGATGTGTGACGCATACTCCATACAGGGGCGAACAACACCCCTATACAGAGCAAGCAACTGGGGTGGTGTGAAGAAATATTGAAGGCGCCTCAGAACACCCAACCTCTTAGAAGCTTGTTTAGAAAGAGAGGTAATGTGATCTTTCCAAGAAAGATCACGAGAAAAAGAAACACCGAGAATATTAAGGAGAGATGAAGGTTTGAGTTGCGTGTTTTCGAAGAAGATATCGTAGTTGTGTGGAAGATTGTGTCGAGTAGAGAGATGTAGGAATTGAGTTTTTGAGGCATTGAAAACGACCATGTTTTCTTTGCCCCAATTTGAAATGAGAGATAGATCAGAGGTTAGTTGCTCCAAGGCCACCCTCCTTGCCTCTATTAACTGTTGCTGGGAGGGGCGTCTTTCAAAATGAAAAGAGTAATGAAGGGTGGAGTCATCAGCATAGGAGTGGATAGAAGATGAAGTAATAGAGAGAAGGTCATTAATGAAAAGCAGAAAAAGTGTTGGGGATAGGACAGATCCTTGAGGAACACCACTATTAATAGATTTATAGGATGAACGGTGGCCGTCTACAACAGCTGCTATAGAACGACCGGAAAGGAAATCAGAGAGAAGGTCACAGAGAGAAAGGATAGATTCCGAAAGAGGGAAGTTTGGAAATCAAAGCTTTGTGCCAGACTCTATCGAAAGTTTTCGATATGTCCAGCGCCACAGCAAAAGATTCACCGAAATGCCGAAGAGCGGAGGACCAAGAGTCAGAGAGAAGGGAAAGAAGATCACCAGTAGAGCGTTTCTTTCGAAAGCCATACTGGCGATCTGAGATAAGATTAGAAGAATTGAGATGTTTCCAAATCTTCCTGTTAAGGATAGATTCGAAAACTTTAGAAAGAACGGAGGTTAAAGAAATAGGACGATAGTTAGAGGGCTTGAGAGGGGTCCCCCTTCTTCGGCACAGGCTGAATGAGCGCACGTTTCCAGCAAGAAGGGAAGGTTGAAGTAGAAAGACATAGACGAAATAGTTTACCAAGGCAGGGTGCAAGCTCGGAAGCACAAGTTTTGAGAACCACAGGAGGAATACCATCAGGACCGTACGCCTTCTTAGTGTTAAGCTCAGAGAGAGCAGAAGTGACGTCTTTAGAAGAAATTGCAATTTTAGGCATAAATGAGTTGGAGGGGGTTGAAGGAGTAGGAACAGCTCCGGAATCGTCTAAGGTTGAATTTAAGGCAAAAGTTTGAGCAAAGAGTTCAGCTTTAGAGGAAGGCAAAATGGCAGTTGAACCGTCAGAAGATACTAGAGGAGGGAAAGAGGAAGAAGCAAAGTTAGAGTTGACATTTTTTGCAAAATGCCAGAAAGGGCGAGAGGAAGAGGAGCCAGAAAGATTATTGCATTTGCGACGGAGAAAAGAGTTTTTAGTATCTCGAAGAATAGATTTTGCACGATTCCGCGATGAAATATAAGTTGCATGAGATTCTGGAGTTTGAAGACGACGGTAGTCCCTGAAGGCAGCATCCCTGCGGCGGATAGCACGAGAACAAGCAGAGTTAAACCAAGGTTTATTAGGTATTAGTGGAAGGGAAAGAATATGGAATGTACGCCTCCATGCCAGAGAGAATCACCTCAGTTATGCGCTCTGCACACTCCGAGGGACCCCTCCCACGGAAACAGTAATCATTCCATGGAAAATCAGAAAAGTACGACCGCAAGTCAGGCCAGTTAGTGGCACCGAAATGCCAGAAACGTCTCCTCGCCGAAGGACGGGGGCCGTTCTTGCGGAAGACTTGAAGAGACAGGACAAGATACGGAGATAAGAAGATGATCGGATGAACCCAGAGGAGGAAAGAGTTTAACAGTATAAATAGAAGGATTAGAAGTTAGAAAAAGGTCTAGAATGTTGGGTTCATCACCAAGACGGTCAGGGATACGGGTAGGGAGTTGCACCAACTGCTCAAGGTTGTTCTGGATAGAAAATTGGAAGGCGAGTTCACCAGCTGGATCTTGAGAACTAGATGAAAGCCATTGGCGGTGGTGAACATTGAAATCACCTAAAATGATGATTTCGGAGAAAGGAGAAGAAGAAAGAATGTGTTCTGTTTTGGAGTTAAGATAGTCGAAGAATTTTGGATAGTCTGTAGAGTTAGGAGATAAGTAGACAGAACAAATAAATTTAGTTGTAGAGTTGCAAGAAAGTTTGAGCCATAAAGTTGAGAATTCAGAAATTTAGTTGTAGAGTTGCAAGAAAGTTTGAGCCATAAAGTTGAGAATTCAGAAGACTCCAAATTAGAGACACGAGAACAAACAACATCCGCCTTTGACTGAAAAAAAATAAAATATATATATATATATATATATATATATATATATATATATATATATATATATATATATATATATATATATATATATATATATATATATATATATATATATATATATATATATATATATATATATATATATATATATATATATATATATATATATATATATATATATATATATATATATATATATATATATATATATATATATATATATATATATATATATATATATATATATATATATATATATATATATATATAATTTTTTTTTCTTCTAAGTGTATCGTGACTCAGCCCTCAGATTTTTGTAAATATATATTAGGTATTTGAAAACTAGAATCAATTATGTTGTAATTATTCTTATATTTTATTACAGAGAATTCGTTTTTCTTAAAAATATTGTACAGATTGTAACAGGTTTTTAAGTAAGATTTAATTTTATTTCAGAGTTACAGATCCCCATAAAAGGAGACTTGATGATTACAAACCTCATTACATTCCCAAAATCCGAAGAATCGATGTCAGAATTAAGAAGAAGCCAATTATTGATTCGGAATTGCTTTTCAAACTTAAGGAGAGCACTATTAAAAATAGAGGAAAAACATACGAGGATGACCCAATTGTTTTCGGCTCTATGAACGTGGATAAAGAAACTCCACCCTATAACAAAGACTGCAAATTGTGGCGTAGAGGGGTGAACAAATTCCAGAAATCTTTATTGGCAGAAAAGAAGAAAAAATAAATTTTCTGTTTAAAGAGAAACTGAATTAGTGGTTGAAATACATTTTAATCATTTTAATTACTGTTTATTATATACACCTACTACTGATTTCCTTCTCATATTTTGCTATTCTTGGTCTTAATTTCCTTATTCCTACAGGGTCTTTTTTTAAACCTAATTACGGACGATCAGGGAAAAGTTGAAGGAATTTCTTCAAAAAAAAAAATTTTTTTTAAGCTTAAGATAAAAGGTTAGGAATTCAATACGATTTTATGACTCGAAACTTCAATACTCCAAAATTTGACTTAAAATAGAGTAAACCTTTTCTATTTAAAAAAAAAAAATGTTTATTGTGACTACTTGCATGAGTCATTTAGACACTTTTGGCTGTAACTAAAATGTTTTCTATTAGTAGTCTCGGAAGGTACAAACTTATTAGGGTTGTGGAGTATTTTTATTGCAGTAATATGAAGGAATATTTTGATAGGAAAATGAAGGTAAGTTAAGGAACCTATAATGGTTATAAACAACTTTGTGTTATGGTGGGAAAACATTTTCAATTTAAATGTAAGTACTTGTACTTAGAAGATTAATGGAGAATTGTTAACCACCAACGAATCAATGTTTCAAAGTAGACTTACTTTAGAAGGGATTTAGAGGTTAGGAAGAGAGCATTCATTTAACGTTATTTAAAAGTTTTAATACAAAAAAAAAAAAAATTGCAATTTCCAACTTCAACTTCTGAGCAAAGACAAACCAACCGCAATTCGTCCACCTGGAAGCGAATTTAGACTAGAGACCATCACTACGTCAACGGCCTATTTAAATATTTTAATGCCGGGTACTTGAGAGTAGTAGTGAGACAATCATTATGGACTTCAAGAGAATTAAGCGAGTAGTGAGAAACGAGATCCATTAAAGTGCTGTGAATAAGGAAAGGTTCAGCAAATCCGTAGCCTTTACTCTTGTGAATAAGACAATGTTGCACTTCCTTATTGAACCTATAAAACAATCAAATACATTATTAAAAAATACCAAAAAAATACACTGAACTAACAAAAAAATACAATATTAACAGAAACTTATTAGATACAATACTAGTTTAAATAAACATTTTTAATGTTACAACTTTTGTAAAAAGTAGTAGGTTCTACAAATAATTGTACGATTAGTCAAGGTAATAAAATTAGATAATAATTAAATAACTTTAATGACAACATTCAATTTCAATGGAATTAAAACATTTATTCATTTAAACAAATAAATATTTTAACGCTTATAAGTTATCTCATTTAGCTATTAAATTATTTTTATTAAATCTTTTAAGATCATTAATTTCACTGAAAAGCGAGTGCCTCGCAAGCTCTTGGCATTCACGAAGGATGATTCTCGAGAATCCGCCTCAAAGATCGAACCAGACACTTTCACTTTAAACCCAATAATGTTGGCAATATTCAAAAATTTTTTAAACTTAAAATTAAGCTAATTATTTTAACACATTATTTACAAAATCATTCGCATCTAAGTAATAATTGTGCAAAGAATTTGTGGTTAGTCACTTCAATTTTGAAGATCATTTGTTTCTGTACATACGTATCATTTAATTCCTACCTATTCATTTCATATCCTTTTCTCAAACGAATATTTTTTTTCCCTTTATCAATTTCTATCATGCGTTATTGATGAATACTGTTACTTTCACTTCTGATATGAAAATAATTTTCCTCCATTTCATATATATGGACATGTTAATATCGTCTCAAATTTGGCCAAGAAATACCATTTTTTCCCCCTCCTTATATAAAAAATATTTTCAAACAATCTGAGCTACTCCAATATGTTGTGTGCTCTTCTCCCTAAAATCTCTAAATCTATTAAAATTACTTAAATAACTACAAAAGATACTTACACAATTGAAAGTGCATATGGACCTCTTGAAGATTTTCTAATTAAAAACGTTCCATCTGGTTTGCTTGTTAACAACTTTACTGCATCTTCTCTTGTGCACTGCTCATTTAGCCACAACGACTGATTATATATGTCTTTCGGCTGCATATATATATATATATATATATATATATATATATATATATATATATATATATATATATATATATATATATATATATATATATATATATATATATATATATATATATATATATATATATATATATATATATATATATATATATATATATATATATATATATATATATATATATATATATATATATATATATATATATATATATATATATATATATATATATATATATATATATATATATATATATATATATATATATATATATATATATATATATATATATTATTATATTATTTTTAATTATTATTATTTAATATATTTTAATAAATCTTTGAATTTTGAAAACAATGAATTAAATAAATGAAAATAAAAATAAAAAAAAGAATGAAAGAAAGAAAAAAGAAAATATCAAGAGATACAATCATAAATCGAACTACATCTGCAAAACTATTAATAGTTTTATTGGCAAACTTGCATATGCTACTTATGCACTCCTTTAAGATGAAAACTTTATTTCAAAATAAATATTGAATAAACTATAATACGGGCTTGTTTACCGCACCTACTCTATAATTTACAAGTATGAGAATGTGCCAGTGAATGTCTACTTAAATCCTTAATAATACTACAAAAAATATAATTGGTATAAATCATGCAGTTACTATGAATATACAAGACTACTCTTCCAAAAATTATCCATACTCGAAGTACAAAATATGCTCAAACTTACAAGGATTACTCACATTTTCAGTCATAAATTAAATTACTGACAAATTAAATAATGTATTACCAAAATGTAAGAAGAACAAATTCACATACACTACGTAAAGCAAAAGTAAACGTGTCAAATAAATGATTCATTCATTTTCAAGATAAAAAAAATAAGCAAAATTAAGATTTCCATATAATCCTACCGGTCCATCTTCTTGTAGATTAATTTCAGCAATGTCAAAGTCGATGAATACACCCCGTAACTTTAATGCTAACAAGTTACGTAGTTTCCCTCTGCTCTTATCCAATAAAGTGACATCATTAAGTAGTCTGCTACATTCGCGTTCTACTGCACGAAAATCTTGCAGTAAATTCTCTAAACTTTCTTTGTGTTCAAGCATTGCACTCTCAACCCAATTTCTTCTAAGGATAAGATGTTCTCTATTTCTCCAAAGCCTTCAAGTAAAAAAAAAAATATATATATATATATATATATATATATATATATATATATATATATATATATATATATATATATATATATATATATATATATATATATATATATATATATATATATATATATTCTATGAAATAAATAAGGTAGCCACACAGTATTCTGGATAAACTTAACTTTGGTCAAAGTTTTTTAAATTAGTAAAATGGAAATACAACTAAATCAAACTGCCTCTTGGATAAATGAATTAATTCTTTAAAAGTAACAACAGTAGACTTTATATATATATATATATATATATATATATATATATATATATATATATATATATATATATATATATATATATATATATATATATATATATATATATATATATATATATATATATATATATATATATATATATATATATATATATATATGGGTATAATATAGATAAGGAAGTGTGTTTCAGATTTTACCTATATATATATATATATATATATATATATATATATATATATATATATATATATATATATATATATATATATATATATATATATATATATATATATATATATATATATATATATATATATATATATATCTGTGTAGCTCGATCCCTTCTCAGTGGAGGAAGTATGTGACGAGAGAGTTCAGAAGAGCAGATAGAAAAAGTATAGAGAGAGAATGACACAACAATCCGATTGACAGAGAGAGAAAAGAGAGAATTAGTGAATGTGTAAGTTAAGATGAAAATTCCTAGATTTCACCTTTTCAAGGAAAGCTGTATGAGTGGACCATCCCAGATGTGTGAAGCATACTTCATAAAGGGGCGAACAACTTCCCTATAAAGAGCAAGAAAATCGGGTGGTGTGAAAAAAATTACGAAGGCTCCACGGAACACTTAACCTCTTGAAAGCTTGCTTAGAAAGAGAAGTAATGTGTTCCTTCTACGAAAGATTACGAAAAATTAACACCGAGAAATTTAAGGACGGACGAAAGTTTAAGTTGTGTGTTTTCGGAGATGTCATAGTTATGTGGAAGGTTGTATCGAGTAGAGGAGGAAATGAATTTTTGAGGCATTGAAAACGACCTTATTTTCTCTGCCCTATATTGAAATACGAGAAAAAGTCAGAGGGCAGTGGGTCCAAGGCCACCATTCTTACTTCAATTAACTGTCATTGGGAATGGCGTCTTTCAAATTGGAAGGAGTAATGAAGGGTGGAATCATTAGCAAAAGAGTGGATATGTGATTAAATAAGTGAGAGAAGGATTTTAATGAAAACTAGATAAAGAGTTGGAGTTAGGATATCTTTGAGGAACACCACTATTAATAGATTTAAAGGAAGAACTGTGGAAGTCTACAACAGCAGCTATAGAACGACAGGAAAGAAAATCAGAAAAGATAAATTCCGAAAGAGGGAAGTTTAAAAATTAAAGATTTGTGCAACACTCTATCAGAGGCTTTTGATATGTGTAGCGCGACACCAAAAGATTTACTGAAATGCCGAAGAGAGGAGGACCAAGAGTCAAAGAAAAGGGAAAGAAAATCACCAGTAGAGAACTTTTTTTACGAAAGCCATACTGGCGATCAGACATAAGATTAGAAGATTTGAGATGTTTCTAAATCTTAACAAGAAACTTTAGAAAGCACAGAGGTTAAAGAAATGGGACGGTAGCTGAAGGGTTGGAGGGGTCCTCCTTTTTCGGTAAATGCTGAATGAGACCACTTTTCAAGCGAGAAGGGAGAGTTGAAGTAGAAAAAGCAAAGACGAAATATTTCATCAAAGCAGGGTGCAAGCTTAAAAGCACAAATTTTGAGAATCACAGGAATTATACCATTAGTACCGTACGCCTTCTTACGTAAAGCTAAGGGAGATCAGAAATAGACTTCTTTAGAGTAAATTACAATTTTAGACACAAATGAGTTGGGTGGGAAGGGTTGAAGGAGGAGGTATAGCTTCGAAATCATCTAAAGTTAAATTAGTGGGAAAAGTCTAAGTTAAAAGTTCAGTTTTTGAAGATGGTATAACGGCAATTGTGCTGAAAGGAAATACTAGTGGAGAGAAAGAGGCAAAGTCAGAGTTGACAATTTCTGCAAACTGCCTGAAAGAGAGGAAGAGGAGCCAGAAAAATTATTGCATTTTCTATTGAGAAATTAATTTTTGGTGTTACAAAGAACAAGAACAGATTTTGCATTATATCGGAATGAAATATAAACTGCATGATTTTCTGAAGTTTGAAAACAACGGTAATTCCTGAAGGTAGTTTCCCTGCTGCAAATAGCAAGAGAATAAGCAGAGTTAAACCAAGGTTTGTAAGGTTTAGTAGAAGGGAAAAATAACAGAATGTAGTCTTCATGCCATAGTGAAACAGTGAATCACCTCAGTAACCTGTTCTGCACAAGCACAGGGACCTCTCCCACGGAAGCGATAATCATTCAACAGGAAATCAAAGAAGTACGACCGAAAGTCTGACCCGCTTGGGCACCAAAAGGTCATAAACGTTTCCTCGAAATACGCGGGAGTCTTTCTTGCGGAAGACCTATAAAGATAGAAGAGGATACAGAGATAAGAAAGCGATCGGAAAAACCCAGAGGAGGATAGAGTTTGACAATATAAGGAGAAGAATTAGAAGTTTAAAAAAAGGTCTAGAATGTCGTGTTTTTCTCCAAGACGAACAGGGATACTAATATGGAGCTGCACTCACTACTCAAGGTTGTTTTAGATTGAGAATTGAAAGGTACGTTCACCCTCTGTATCATTAAAACTAGAATTCATTGGCGGCGGTGAACACTGAAATCACCTATGATAATTTCTGAGAAAGGAGAAGAGAGTTTTGAGTTTAGATAGTCAGTAAATAATGAAAAAAAAATAGAACAAATGAATGTAGATGTAGAATAGCAAGAGAGCTTTAGCCACAAGGTGGAAAATTCAGAAGACTCCATCCAGATTAGAGACACGAAAGTAAACATTCGCAGTGCACATATGCATAACCTCTTCCTTTGACTGAAATTGAAGATATAGACAGTAAGATGAAACAGAAAATCGTTTGTTCTCAGAACGCTAAAGTACCTGAGTTTCTGTCAAGAATAAGAGGTTAGGTCTAAAAGAAGAGATGTGGTGTTAAACAAAATAGAATGTATTGAACACCGGAAATGTTGCAGAAATTAATGGAGAAAACACCATGCACTAGGGAAATCGGATGCAAAGTCTTGGTGATACCAACCCTATATCACCTGTTGTTTGGAAATGTGACTACAAAAAAACTAGGTATTACAAATAGCAGAAAAACCTAAATTTTATGGTCATTAAATATTTTCATTCTTGTTTCAAACCTTCATGAGTTCAGTATATAAAAAATTGGTATCGGTATCGGGTGGTTTAAAATTATTGGTATCGGTTAAAATTTTCGTATCACTCCATCCCTAATATATATATATATATATATATATATATATATATATATATATATATATATATATATATATATATATATATATATATATATATATATATATATATATATATATATATATATATATATATATATATATATATATATATATATATATATATATATATATAGTAAGTAGTACTTACTTTTTGATTTCGTGTGGCTGTGCCTCATTGATGAATTTTTCATGTAATTTAAGATGATCTCCCATCCATGTTAGAGTTTCATTAAAACACTCGAGAGCCGTCTGTCCCCTTTCTAACTGAGCACTGTAATTCAATTGCTTCTTCAAACATTTGTCGTATTCGTCGTAAACATCTGCAAACTTTCTGTCCAGCTCAAAACACTGAGACTTCAGATCTTCTATATCCATCTTTGAAAACTCTTTTTCTTCTCCATTGGCAAATCGACTGACAGGATGCAGTAGCCGGATGTCCAAAGATTTATGAAATTGACTAAGACTTTGCTGTCTGCAGAACTCGATTAATTCTACAACAGAATTGAAGTTATAAGGTTCTGTAAAGCCATACATGCCATTCTTATGACAAATTTTAATAAGTTTATTTGAGCCTTCTTTTCGTAATGTAAGAGTATATTCATTATTTCCTGTAGAGGCGTCTCGAACGAGAAATGTTCCGCCCTGCTTGTCTCGCATTAGTGTGTTCGCATTCTCCCTTGTAATAGCTCCCCAATACCATTCCGCCTGTTTCAAAGAAGTTGGAGAATCGGGAGCAATGTTTGACGTAATAAAAGTGATCCCGGGTTGACCTCTTGGCACGCACGATATGTACATTCCTTGATAATTTTGGGGCGAGGAAGGAGTTAACGGTTCGTTATCCATTGACTGAGAAGATATCGAAGGTTTATAAGCTTTTGGTGGTAAAGCTGGAGGAGAAGCAAAACTAGGAACAGCTATTTTTAACAGAATAATTTCAAGAACCCTCGTATGTGCTTCAGTATTTCTGGCTAACTCTCTGAAAAAAAATAAAAATACGAAATTTGAAAATTAACCATAAAATATCCGCTCACAAAACGATCATGGAGTAATTCTCAAAGGCTTTACAAAAACTCTTATATTAATTACATAATTTTTTCCCAAGGAGGCCTTAGCAGATGTTTTAGAGACATAGATGTAATATTTCTGGTTTAATATAATACTTATTCAGCTTATTTTCTTAGTACATATATTAATATGTACTAAGAAAATAAGCTGAATAAGTATTATATTATATTAAATTTATTGTGGGAATATGACTTTTATATTATTAATTTTTTTTATGTTTATAGAGAGGTAGAATAACGTCTTGTTAATATTAAATTGAAAAAAAAAAATTAAGATGTATATTAAAGATAGTCGAGATGTACTAAACAACTTTGGTGTAAAATTCTACTTACGTTTCAATATATTTTCTAGTTTATCGAAGGAATATGATGGCCAATATATATTATTTTAAAATAATAAACTAATGATGAATGAAATTATTTGGCTAATTTATCACATCCCTTTCACACCCTCGACATTAACACGGAATGTCAATCATGAAACTGAGCTTACAATTTGAGGAAGCTCTTTTCGTAGGCCTTTCGTGATTTAGTGTTTGTCTTCGGGTTTTTAGCCTATTGCATTTCCTTAGGAAAAAAAACGCAAACTTTCAATCTAATTCCATTAATGTAAAAAGTTTCCCAAATGGAACCCCCGATCCCTTAAGGAATTACAGTAACGAATTTAAACCCTGACGCAGTCTGACGAAGGTTTGAGCTATAATTAAACAGAGGAAAAAATGCTGCAAAAGTTATCTAAATTAGTATATTATCTACAATATAGTTTGCATAAATATGCATTTAAATCTTCATATAGTGTAAGATGAGTCACAGACGTTACCAAAGAGTTTAAGATTTTACAGGATAGATTTTTCCCAACTCCGGTGGAATTTGGTAGGACGACGGCTTTTGCCCACCGGAGGAGATAAAAAAAAAAAAAAAAAAAAAAAAAAAAAAAACTATATTAAGAGAAGTTTTAGGGGGGAATGTGAGTCCCATGCTACCTTACTAAGACAAAAAAAAAATTCTGAAACATGACTGAATTACAAATATTAATAAGATATAAAAATGTATTCACTAAAAGTAGTTTGAGCACTCTACGAGTGTCGCTTGAGTATTACAAGAGTGAACTACAAGTGTTGATTAATCACATTAAGTGTCCCAAGAGAGCCTGGCGAGAGTCGCTTGAGCTCGCCACGAGTGTCCAGTGAGTATCGCTGCAAATTGTCACTCCAGTTTTTGATAGAGAAATACTGAATAAAATTCCTATTTTTCAAAAGTAAAAACTTTCGCTCTCACTTCCCCATAATTGGAATAAAAATATCACTTTTTAAAAAAGCAATTTAAATAAACGTAAAAAATAAAACGAAATTTTAAAGTTTATTTAGGATTAAAATTAATTATGCGAATGTTAACACAATTTGTTCTGTTAATAATGCATAATTAAAAGCAATTACTATATATATATATATATATATATATATATATATATATATATATATATATATATATATATATATATATATATATATATATATATATATATATATATATATATATATATATATATATATATAGAGAGAGAGAGAGAGAGAGAGAGAGAGAGAGAGGTGAGGAGGGAATAAGAGATAGAGGTGAGTGTGTTTGTGAGGGAATTGTGGCTAGCACCACCCCACGAGAGTTGGAAAGGTGAAAAGTAATATATATATATATATATATAT
>SEYY01017794.1:30000-35000 GCA_009176605.1 Armadillidium nasatum
ATACCCTCCTATGCCAATGACTCCACCCTTCATTACTCCTTTCAATTTGAAAGACGTCCCTCCGAACAACAGTTGATAGATTCAAGAAGGATGGCCTTGAAGCAACTGACCTCTGATCTTTCTCGTATTTCAAAGTGGGAGAGAGAAAGCATAATCGCTTTCAAAGCCTCAAAAACTCAATTCCTCCATCTTTCTACTCGACACAATCTTCCACACAACTATGATACCTTCATCGAAAAATTTCAACTCAAACCTTCATCTGTCCTCAATATTCTCGGTGTTTGTTTTTCTAGTGATCTTTCTTGGAAAGATCACATTATTTCTCTCACTAAACAAGCTTCTAAGAGGTTAGGTGTTCTGAGGCGCCTTCGTCGTTTTTTTTACGCCATCCCAGTTGCTTGCTCTGTATAGGGGTATTGTTCGCACCTGTAAGGGGTACGCCTCGCACATCTGGGGTGGTTCCACACATACAGCTCTTCTCGAAAAGGTGGAGTCTAGGGCATTTCATCTTATAAACTCTTTTGCTCTTACTTACTCTCTCCAATCTCTTTCTTCCCGTCGAATTGTTACGTCACTTTTTCTATACTATCGCTATAACAACCGACATTGCTCTTCTGAACTCTCACGTCGCATACCTCCTCCATTGAGAAGGGCTCGTGCGACACTAATTTCTATACAGTCTCATCTTTTCTCTGTCCAACTCTCCGACCCCAGACTTAACCGCTGTGCTCACTCTAACATGTACTCTACTGGTAAAGTCTGGAACACACTCCCTTTATCTATTTTCCCAACTTCCTTTGACTTGCACATTTTCAATTGCCGTGTGTCGGGTCACGTCGGCCATTAGCGACCAGATCCATAATGTTCCCAATTCTGGTGGAATTTGGTGGGCCTCCGGCCTTTGCTCACCAGAGGAGACAAAAAAAATTATATATATATATATATATATATATATATATATATATATATATATATATATATATATATATATATATATATATATATATATATATATATATATATATATATAATGCAATTTGTTTGAAGAGAGATATAGCCTAAAAAACTTTGGGAATTTATGAAATTTGGTAAAAAATTTGACTGTCTTCAAGGCTATATCTCGAAACCAACGAATCGCATTGAATAAAGTATAGAGAGTAATTTGTATCCCCATTCTTCCTCTATACACCCACCAAAAATAAATGTTATAGTTGTAGTTTTTTGTTTTAATTTTTTGTCCGAAAAGGTGGATTTTTTTTAAAATAGTTGTTCAGTTTTTGGGTTATAACGTTTTCCCTGTAACTCTAGAAACAAAAGTCTGTTACAAGTTTTTGTTGCCAATAGAATTCTAAATAGACTTAGGAAAACACTAGAAAAAGAGAAAAACTATATACACTGAAAATTTCAGGAGAATCGGCTGAAAATTAAAAAAAAAAAGTTTGAAATTGGATTGCCCCTTCAAGTATAATTTCCCATTTTAACCCCGGCCGGCAAACCCCGGTTTTCCCTGATTTTTAGCCGGGGCCGGGGCCGGGTCCCCGGTCGGTTCCTATGTGTGTGTAATATATATATATATATATATATATATATATATATATATATATATATATATATATATATATATATATATATATATATATATATATATATATATATATATATATATATAACTAGATTGTTCATAAATTAACAATGAAGGAGAATATAATACAGTAAAGGCAACGTTGAGGCTCACTGCTATTTACTATTTAGTTTTATAGACGCTTTTAAATCTCTAAAATGTTTTCTGCTCAAACATTAATATTCATAAAGAGATGGAAGTAAGCACATTTTGAGCATTCAGCTTTGAATTAACGGGTACATTGATAGTTCCCATGGGAGGCGGGGATCCTTAACTTCTAAATTTCTTTTTTACTTTTTCTCTCTCTCTCTCTCTCTCTCTATATATATATATATATATATATATATATATATATATATATATATATATATATATATATATATATATATATATATATATATATATATATATATATATATATATATATATATATATATATATATATATATATATATAGATTAAGTTAAAATAAAAATATTAAAATAAAGTTGTTAATAGTTGAAGTGGAAAGGATATTTCCAGATCAGCAGAAATAAGAATCGAAGCATAGATTGTTACAAGCAATAATTTTAAAATCTCTTTCTGCAGTGTTCTCTCTCTCTCTCTCTCTCTCTCTCTCTCTCTCTCTCTCTCTCTCTCTTCATAATTTTAAATAAACAATAAATTTTATTAAGTATAAGAATGAAGACTTATTTTATATTCAGAATCAGATGAGGGGAAACTGCATATAAAAAAGAATATTTTCATGCAGATTCTTAGCAAATGCAGATGATAAGAGTCTGCACTATAAACAGGAATACGTAGACAGTGTTGGAGCTGAAGCAAATATTTTTTTTTTAATAGCCGGAGCTGAATAATATACTCTTTCATACTATAAAATAAAAGAGCTTTGATTTTGAAAGTGAAACCGGAGTCATATAATTATTTTCAATGATGAAAACCGGAGTTGAACTGGAATGAAAGCCGGAGCCGGTAAAAAAAAAATAAAAAATAACCGGTTCATCAGTCTTGATTATAAATAACACAAATATTGTCCTATTTCAGATTTCTTAGGGGGTAGGGGGGGTAGGGGGAATATCTTCAAAGAAGGAAGTGTATATATAATATTTTCAATAATAATAATAATAACGACAGTAAGAATAATAAAACAATTGCAGCACCGATTTTACATAGAAATAATAATGATCGTATTGATGATTTCGGTAATGGAATTAATATTCTTGAATGCTATAGATTTCCTGATTTAATAGTATTAATAAGAGATAATACTCTTTGTAATAAAAATATTAATGGTTAAAACAATACCAGGTAATGTAATAATGCTAGCAATAATAATAATAATAATAATAATAATAATAATAATAATAATAATAATAATAATAATAATAATAATAATAATAATAATAATATAATAATAATAATAATAATAATAATAATAAATAATAATAATAATAATAATAATAATAATAATAATAATAATAATAATAATAATAATATAATAATAATAATAATAATAATAATAATAATAATAATAATAATAATAATAATAATAATAATAATAATAATAATAATAATAATAATAATAATAATATAATAATAATAATGGATCAATACGAATTTATGTACATTTTTTTAATTTTGCGCGCATATGATTTTATTGATCTTTCATTTTTTATGTCGTCTGGGAGATTGTAATAATAATAATAATAATAATAATAATAATAATAATAATAATAATAATAATAATAATAATAATAATAATAATAATAATAATAATAATAATAAAAATTAAAATAAATAATAAAAATTTAATTTAATTGAAAAAATAAAAAAAAAAAAAAAAAAAAAAAAAAAAAAGTCAAAGTTAAATACGAGTTAGAAAGAAAAATTACAAACTTTCGAAGTTATAATTAAAAACAAATAGAAAACATAATAAATAATAATAATACTAATATTATTAATAATAAAAATAATAATAATAATAATAATATAATATAATAAAATAATAATAATAATAATAATAATAATAATAATAATAATAATATAATAATAATAATAATAATAATAATAAATAATAATAAATAATAAAATAAAATAATAATAATAATAATAATAATAATAATAATAATAATAATAAAAATAATAATAATAATAATAATATAATAATAATAAATAATATAATAATATAATAAAAAAAAATAAAAAAAAAAAAAAAAAAAAAAAAAAAAAAAAAAAAAAAAATTTATTTTATAAAAATATATTTTATAAATAAACTTTAATTTGTTGTAAAAAAAATAATAATATATTAATTAAAATATATTTTCAAAACAAACAGTTAATTAATCATTTATTCATGATGCATACATTATCATCATCATCATCATCATCATCATCATTACTATTATTTTTATTTTAATTACTTTAACATTAATTATTATATAATAATAAAAATAGTTATAATTTTATTATTATTATTATTTTTTTAATTACTAGCATTCTCATTATTATTACTGAATAATTGATTATTATTATTATTATTATTATTATAATTATTTTTATTTTAATTACTTTATCATTAATTATTATATAATTATTAACAATATTTTAATTTTTTTATTACTGTATTATTATTATTTTTTTAATTACTAGCATTCTAAATTCTGAATTGATAATTAGTATTATTGTTATTATATTTATATTAGTATCATTATTATTATTATTATTATTTATTATTATTATTATTATTATTATTATTATTATTATTATTGTAATTAATTATATTATTACTATTATTATTTTATTATAATTATTAAGTTTTTTTTTTTTTTTTTTTTAATTAATTAATTTATTAATAATTAATATTCATATAATTAAATATTACTGACACAGAATAATTCATTAGCATTAATATAACTAAAAACTAAAATAAAATAATTAAAATAAAAATTATAATAATAATAAATGATATAATAAAAATAATTAATATTCATAATAATAATGAATAAAAAGAAATTATTATTTATAATAATAATAATAAACATTTACATATTTTTTCAAAGAATATAAAATAAAAATATTTTAAAAACTAATTACTTATTGTAAAAACTAATAATAATAATCATAATAATAATAATAATAATAATAATAATAATAATAATAATAATAATAATAATAATAATAATTAATAATAAATGAATTTTATGAGCAAATAATTAGAACGATTAAATAAATAAATTATAAAATACGCACAATGACATAAATTTTCTTAATACGTAAAAAAAATAATTATTATTAGTATTTCTATATATATATATATATATATATATATATATATATATATATATATATATATATATATATATATATATATATATATATA
>SEYY01017794.1:40000-52500 GCA_009176605.1 Armadillidium nasatum
CCAACACAGACATACACAACAACATACAAACCTCAATTGCAATCTACAAACAATTTATACGCCCCACCATTAACTACGCTTCCCCTGTCTGGCACCCTCTGCTCTCCGACAAAAACTTAACGACACTCCAAATAACGCAAAATAAAGCCCTTCGCACAATCACCGGCTGCACACGCACAACCCCTCAACAACACCTACACAACGAAACCAAAATACTACCCATAAGGAATCACCTCGAAATGATAGGCACCCAATTTTACGCAAAAACACGCCTACCCACTCACCCATGTCACAATACTCTCCTCCAACCTACCCCACAAAGACTAACACAGCCTCCATCGTCCACCGGCGCCTTTTACAAACAGATCCTAAATCACATCCCCCTCCTCCCCCCAATACCACAACAACCAAACATATACACACTCAACTAACACATTCATACATGATCAACAGACCTCCAAACAACATCCTTAACAGACCCCCCCCCCGAAATAAACCCCGACTTCAACAACCTCCCAAGACACTTACAAACCTCACTTGCAAGATTGAGATGCGGGCACCACCCAAACCTACAACATTACAAACACAAATTCAAAATAAACCAGGCAGCATCTCCCACCTGTACTAGATGCGGAATGGCCCCGGAGACCGTGAAACACTTTCTATTACGCTGTCCTTCCAACTCTCGCCCCAAAATCTTCTGGGGCATCACTTCTTTGAAGGATCTCTGGACGAGACCGACTGCGGCAGGAAGCTTCATTAGCGAAGTGTGGCCGCCTCAACATGGGGTGGTCAGGGGGTGAGAAGGTAAAAAAAAAAAAAAAAAAAAAGGTATATATATATATATATATATATATATATATATATATATATATATATATATATATATATATATATATATATATATAGAGAGAGAGAGAGAGAGAGAGAGAGAGAGAGAGAGAGAGAGAGAGAGAGAGAGAGAGAGAGAGAGAGAGAGAGAGAGAGAGAGAGAGAGAGAGAGAGAGAGAGAGAGAGAGAGAGAGAGAGAGAGAGAGAGAGAGACAGACAGACAGAAAGAAAGAAAGAGACAGACAGAGGGAGAGAAAGAGACAGATAGACAGACAGACAATGTTTACGAAGATCAGGTTTTCTTTTATTACCTCAGACTTCGTTATTTATCTAATTTATTTTCAGCGTGAATAATTTCGACTCAAATGGTAAACTTTTTTGGCTCATTATTATTATTATTACTTTTATTATTATTATTATTATTATTATTATTATTATTATATTATAATTATTATTTTTAACATTATCATTATTATTATTGTTACTATTATTATTATCATTATATTGCATTGTTATTATTTTTGTTACTATATTATTATTATTTTTATTACTATATTATATTATTATTTATTATTATTATTATTATTATCATTATTATTATATTGCATTATTATTATTATTCTATATTATTATTATTATTATATTATATCATCATCATCATCTATCTATCTATCTATTACTATCTATCTATCTATCTATATATATATATATATATATATATATATATATATATATATATATATATATATATATATATATATATATATATATATATATATATATATATATATATATATATATATATATATATATATATATATATATATATATATATATATATATATATATATATATATATATATATATATATATATATATATATATATATATATATATATATATATATATATATATATATATATATATATATATATATATATATATATATATATATATATATATATATATATATATATATATATATATATATATATATATATATATATATATATATATATATATATATATATATATATATATATATATATATATATATATATATATATATTATATATATATATATATATATATATATATATATATATATATATATATATATATATATATATATATATATATATATATATATATATATATATATATATATATATATATATATAGTGTGTGTGTGTGTGTGTGTGTGTGTGCTTAAAATTTAAAAATAAAACGATCTGGCATATATTTACTTTTCATTATTTTTATAATAACTAGACTGATGAAAATGTTTCACACCCACCCCACCCCATCCCCTCACCCTCACCCCCACACCATCCCCGACCCCTTCAATCGGTACCTCTGAAACAATATTTACAAATTATTGTTTGTTTTAACAAACATTCATTCAAATTTCATATTTCTATGAGTATTTAAATAAATTAAATTAAAAAAACAAAAAAAAAAAAAAAGAGAAAAAAACAACAGTAGATAATCCCCAGTTTGTTTGAGTTGGTTTGTTTTTTTTTGTTTGTTTGGTATTTCTTTGTGATTATTTAATTAAAGGGTTAAAATAGTAAGTGTTATAACCAATATAATGAAAAAAAATCGATTTTTATCTTCGTATAACTTATATATAAGAACAATCTCTGAATTTTTCTGGTTCTAGGAATATATATATATATATATATATATATATATATATATATATATATATATATATATATATATATATATATATATATATATATATATATATATATATATATATATATATATATATATATATATATATATATATATGTTTTGTATTTTTTTGTGCTTGAGTGTGTACCAGAGTTCTTAATATTTTATATGAGAAAACGAGAAGGATAATAATGAATGTCTGTAGCAGGTTAATTAGAAAAGATTACAAAGGTTGAATTACTAATAATCAAAATGATGAAAAAGAGGAAGAAAGGAAAAAAAGAAAAGGGGCTTGTCGAATTCGATAGCGTGGAAGATATTTTTTATTCAAATCGGCGCTTCAAGGATCGTAATTGAAACGAGATCCCTCCTATGTGTGTGTGTGTGAAAGAGAGAGAGAGAGAGAGAGAGAGAGAGAGAGAGAGAGAGAGAGAGAGAGAGAGAGAGAGAGAGAGAGAGAGAGAGAGAGAGAGAGAGAGAAAATTAGAGAGAGAAAGAGAGAGAGAAAATGAGAGGCAGATAGACAGAGGAAAGAGGGAGAGAGAGACGAAGAGAAAATAAAAGGAAGGTGGTAGATAGACAGACAGAGGGGAGGGAGGAAGGGAGAATAAGAGAGGATTTGAAAGATAGAAAAAGAAATAAGTAACAGGAAAAAAAAGAATCAAAAGTAAAAATTAAGAAAAATAAAAAATAAAATAAAAGAAATAAAGAAAGTAAGGGAGAGGGCGAAAATAGCATGAAGAAGAAGAATAAAAAAAAGAAATAAAGGAAACACAGAAATAAGAAAGAGAGGAAGAAAAGGGGCGAAGAACGAATTAACAAAGAAGACAAAGAAAATAAAAAAAAAAGAAGAAATAGTTAATAAAAACAAAAGACCGTAAAATTATGAGAAATAATTACTAAATAAAACATAGAAATATTAAAATAATAGTACTAATAATAATAATAAAATAATTGTAATAATAATAATAATAATAATATTCAAAAAACGTTTACTGAACTTTAAACAAAAATAATAAAGATGCTAACAATAATAATAATAATAATAATAATAATAATAATAATTAATAATAATAATAATTTTTTAATTTTTTTTTTTTTTTTTTTAAAAATAATAATAATAATAATAATAATAATAATAATAATAATAATAATAATAATAATAAAGCTGTTATAATAAATATAAGTAACAAAATAATAATAACAATAAGTTATAATAATAAAAATAATAATAACGAAAGATAAAATATATATATATATATATATATATATATATATATATATATATATATATATATATATATATATATATATATATATATATATATATATCAATGTTATTAAAAATAATAGAATCATTAAAAAATAATAATGATGATAATAACAATAATTTAATTAATAATAAATTCCAAACACACACCAAAATTAATAAGTTAAAAGAGAAAGAGAAATATTAGATGAAAAGAAAAGTGAAGTCTAAACACTGAACATTATACGTTTTATTACATGCAACTTTAAAGTCTTAAGACTTACTATGAAACGCTTTAATCAAGCAAGGGTCATGAGATTTAAACACGCGAGGCCAGGACCGCCCTTTCAGACTTCTCTCTCTCTCTCTCTCTCTCTTTTTTTTTTTTTTTTTCTTACAATCTCTCTCTCTCTCTTTATTCCTTACAATCTTTTTATCTCTCTTTTTATTCCTTACAATCTCTCTCTCTCTCTCTCGTTTTTTTTTCTTACCGTGTGCATTTAAGCAGGAAATTTTCCTCTATGCTTAACCCATTTTGCAAACATTACTAACCTTTAATGAATATATATATATATATATATATATATATATATATATATATATATATATATATATATATATATATATATATATATATATATATATATATATATATATATATATATATATATATATATATATATATATATGCTAATTATGCCTTTGTTTTTGAAAGATATTTCATGGTTGAGCTTCGTAAAAGTTCCGCGGTGTCCTGACTCTCTCCCCCACCTCCCTCAATATATATATATATATATATATATATATATATATATATATATATATATATATATATATATATATATATATATATATATATATATATATATATATATATATATATATATATAGGTAAGAAAAATTCTAATTTCCTCTGTACGAGATCAATAAGTTGGGCAAAATCGCTCATAGAAAAGGTTTCAAATATTACTTTAAAATTCAGAACTATTGTAAGTCTTCTCCACTTCCAATTTCTTCCTACCTTTACATGTTGAGGGTCGCTGAACTTCTTGCCTCTTAGAAGAGTCTAAAACTTTATTAATAACATTTTGATATTTTTAAAATGCTTTGCATTTTTTTCTAATAAATTTTCCCATTCACAGAATATTTTTTTTAATATATATATATATATATATATATATATATATATATATATATATATATATATATATATATATATATATATATATATATATATATATATATATATATATATATATATATCTCCCTCTCTCTCTCTCTCTGTCGATTAACTTTTCATTCATTGAATTTATATTAAATTCAATAGTATTAAAAACTTATTTAAGGGGAGAGAAAATTGAGAAAAATGAAAAGCTAAAATAAAAGTTCAAATCTTTCCTAACAAAAATTCGGTTCACGAAGTAAGAATTATTATTAAACAACGTTTTAGAAATTTTTGAAACTCTCTCTCTATATATCTCTCTCTCACTCCCTTCCCTCTCTTTCTATCTATCTATCTCTATGCCTATTAATCTTTCATTTTAAATTTTCCTCCCTCTCTCTATATCTACCTTTTCTCTCTTCTCTCTTTTCTTTTTTTTTTTTTTTTTTTTTTTTTTTTTTTTTTTTTTTTTTTTTTTTTTTTTTTTTTTTTTTTTTTTTTTTTTTTTTTTCTCTCTCCTACCTCTCTCTCTTCTCTCTTCCTATCTCTGCTATCCCCTCTTTATCTCTCTGGCCACTAATCTTTCATTCATAATTTTCTATCCTCTTTCTCTCTCTCTCTCTGTCCACCTTTCCCCTCCTCTATCTCTCTTTTCACCTTTCCTCTCCTCTCTCTCTATCTATCTATCTCTCTCTCTCTCCCTATTTTTCTCGTTCAAATAAACAAATGAAGTTATAATTTAAATGTTTTATTGTTTTACATTGAAATTCAACAATGATGTTCACTAAGATGTTAAAATAAGTCAAAAATATATGATTGAATGCTTCTTCCTATTCTTTCAATTAGATTTGAAAATGGAAGAGATAAATTTTATATGGGGATTAAAAAAAAAACATTTGCTGCATTCTATGCGTTAAAAATTCAATCTCTTTCTTTCTTTATCCAGACAAATATAATATGCTTGAAAGAAGGGCCAAAGAGTCGGTAAAAATTTCCGGTTGCGGTTCCATAATTTTTTATTTAAACGGCTTCGACTTTGACCCCATATCCTGATCTCCTCTTTTTTCTTTTTTGTATTGCAAGAAATATTTGGATTAGAGTCGGCTGCTTAGCGGTTTCGGCCACAAAAAAAAAAAAATAATAATAATAATAATAATAATTTCACTCCGACTAATATCAAGATGTTCCATTTGTTTCGTCTCCGAATACAGTCACGCAGCCCTTTTTAAAACCACGCAACGTGACCTTTCATTTCTCTTAAATACTCTTGGTATTTCCTCCTACATCACTTTTTTTTTTTTTTTTTTTTTTTTTTTTTTTTTTTTTTCAGACATTTAAAGTTTAAAAACTCTTGTCAATCAGTCGACATCTGTGAAGGTGAGAGACTTTTCCCATGAAGCTCAAGATTCTTTCCACAGGTGAAGATAATGATGGAATCGCCAAATATTTCTTTTTCCAGATTTGCCTGTGTTGAAAATATCTCTTCTGATTTTTCCTATATATCTGTATCTCCCTTTCTTCGGACAGATGGTTGACTGAAATACCTTTGTATTATTAATGTGCTCTAGCATTTGGTATGCGTCTGGTCAGTTTTGAATAAAGGAAGCCATAAAACTGAACAATTATTTCTCTTTGGTGGAAAGTTCTCTAAACTTTTTCCCAATATGTCTTCTAATAAGATATCAACGACATACGAAACTTCTGAAGCTTCTTTGAAAATGAACAGTGCTTTCACTAATAAGGAAACCTTTCTATTACCTTTCCCCTTTTCAGAGCACCAGTCCAGCTTAAACGTAGGATCGATTACACTTGTCAATTGATAAATTATTTATATTTTCATACAACTGAAGACGCTTTTGTGTGGATTGTTTAGTTCAAACATTGGCGTACTATTTATGTTTTGAATACATCTGTTCAAGATGATACTTCAGTCCTTGAACAGAAGGGTTATTTAAATTTGATTTAAACAGAGTAGTGCCAGTGAGAAAAGTCAGTTGCAACCTCAAACGATTCAAAAATTACTTGCAAATCTTGAAGAATGTGTCGGTCATATGTCTCATCTACGATCTGTAGCTTATACTTTTTCTGAAAAGGCAAATCTTTTAAGCCTCTTTTTATCATCTAATTCCATTCTCAGTTATTCTTGCATCCCTCCCCCTGCTCCGCCTCTCAAAAATTGGTCAGGGTCTTGAAATCTAAGGCTAGTGACCCAGATGGCATTCCTCTCAAAGTTCTGAGAGGGTATGTGTCTGAGTTGGCGCCTGTCCTCGTTCAACTCTATTCTCTATGAATCAATACTAAAACTTTTCCTAAATTAAAAGCGATTTCTCAATTTTTCCTCAAAAAACTTTCCGGGAAGCACACATAAATTAAGCAGATTCCAAAGAGGGGTAGCCCCTCTGATCCTTCCAACTATCGTCCTATAGCTTTCACTTATTTGTCTAAATTCTTTGAAATTTTCCTCAACACTCTTTTCCTGGATCATCTAGAATCTCATTCCTTTCATCCTTATCATCAGGATGCTTTCGACGATTGAGGTCAACTAGTGACATACTTTCCTATCTTCTGATTTATGGTCTTCTACCCTTAGGGACTATGGGGAATTTTATGTCGTGGCACTTAAAGATATCCAAAGCTTTAACCAGGTATGGTGTAAGTCACTACTCCCCAAACCCCTTTCCTTTTGATTTTCTGCTTCTCTTTGCTTACTCATGTCTAGTTTTCTCTGATCATTCCATATCGGCACCTGTTAATGGAATGACCCCTTCCTCCTTTCTGTTTTATCTCCCGACTTTATTTTTACTTTTCATTAAAGATTTTCTCAGCTGCACTTTCAATCCTGTTTATTCTTATGCCGATGACTCAACCCTCCATTCTTCCAATCATTTCAAATATGCTGCTCCTTTCGCATCATGGGTTGATTCTTAAATTCATCTTTCTTATTCTATTCTTGTTGATTTGGATGAGATATCCCGGAGGGGTCTTCTCAACCTTGTAATATTCAACTCTTTAAAAATTCAACTTGTTCACATCTCCCTCTCAACATCTTCCAACTGTCCTATCTCCTTTAACGTCCCTCCCGTCTCTTAAATGAACATAAACTTTCTTGATCTGAACATAAACAATAAATTGTCTTGGAAACCTCATATCACAATGGTTGCTAAAGTGATTTCAGGGTAACTGGGAGCTCTATTCAGGTAATGGGAGTTTTTTTTTTTCTTCCAAAAGGTTACTCCAATTATATAAGGACCTTATCCACCTTGTATTTAGTAATGTTCTCACATTTGGGTAAGCTCCGATTCCATCCTTCTTTCGGATAGGGTCGAGTCTGAGGCTAAAAGACTAATAAACTGCCACCTACTCTCAAACTCCCTTAACCTTTTATCTCTGCAACGTGATGATGGACACTATCTCTTTTCTAATGCACCAAAGCAGCAGGAGTTTGAGGCAACTGACCTTAAACATTCCACCACTACTGCATCGACACAGTAGAACAAGGGATGCCATACTTTTGCATGAATTTGTGTGTGGACCCCCTCCCGTATATTCATATGTAATATTTCTAAATTAAATATTTATTTTAGGTTAATAAAAGGACCTTTGAAAATGGCCTCAAAGCTTCTGTGTTCCCCTAGGGTCCATGTGGACCCCGGTTGAGAAACGTTGGTCTAGCACACACTTCCTTCTTCTATTTTCCCCAATTTCCATTAAATAAACTTTCAAATTTAATGTAACTGATTTTTTCTCCTCTAATTTTTAATAAAATTCATTAAACGTTTATTATAACAAGGATTGCAGTGTGGCAAATTTTTTACCGATCTAAACTCTGGCTCTGGCTCTGGCTCTGACTCTGGCTCCGGTTCCGGCTATGGTTCCGGTTCTGGTTCCGGCTCTGGCTCCGACTCCGGTTCCGACTCTATTTTAAAAAAATTTCTTAATTTCAACAATAATTTTTACGTTTATGACATATTAGGATAAGAAGAAAAAAATAAAAATTTTAATAACTTTTTTTTCCTTTCTTTCTTTTTTCCATTTTCTTGCACATAAATATAAGAACTTGTGTTCAGATTTATTTTCTTTACATATTAAATTCCAAACTCGATGATACGAAACGTTGACGTGTCAACTATTTTTAATATTGCTCGCTTACATATAATACATATATATATATATATATATATATATATATATATATATATATATATATATATATATATATATATATATATATATATATATATATATATATATATATATATATATATATATATTCTTTGAAAAATAGCTACCGAAAGGCAGTCTATTCCCAAAGGGTAGTAATAGAAAGGGGAAAAGGGGAAAAGTGAAAAAGGGGTATTTGTACCCTCGTCGACACGTTTCTCCAAGACCACCAAAACGTGTTTTCAGCTTCTTTGAAACGGAAGAATTTAAAAATATTTTTCTTGTAAATAAAATAAACAACGTTAGGAAGTTGAAATTCCTAAAATGAACCATTTATCTGCAATTTTCTCTCACAACTGTGTAGATATATCTACAATTCTTCTCTCTCTCTCTCTCTCTCTCTATCTCTATATATATATATATATATATATATATATATATATATATATATATATATATATATATATATATATATATATATATATATATATTTATATATCTATATCTCTCTACATACCACATGCACGCACAACGCACGCACGCACGCACACACACACACACATATATATATATATATATATATATATATATATATATATATATATATATATATATATATATATATATATATATATATATATATATATAATTTGCGTGTGTTTGCGCTTAGTACTTACAACTCTCTTTCATTTATAAGTAGAAAATATTTGGTCCTCCAAGACATATATTGTTTTCCTTAATTTTAAATAAGTAAGAAAAAAATATATAAGAAAATAAATAAATAATATATAAATAAAAAAATTATTTTTCATTATTTTCTTTAAATATTTGAAACATCCTTTTTAAAACAGTAAATTTAGAAAAACAGGAAAAATAATATCCTTTTCATTTTGGTAAATTTAATTTCTTCTATTTTTTTTTTATTTTCATTCTAAACTTTTTTTTTCTTTTTTTTTTTAAGGAAAAAAAATTTACTGCAAATAAAAGACTTAATATTTTCCCTTGTCTGTTATATTAAAGTTTTAATGTTATTAATATTATTTGTATGGTTTTTAATTTACAAAAACTAGACAATATAAGAACATGATTTCTCTCTCTCTCTCTCTCTAAGAAATTCTTTAACAAAGCTGAGATTTAATTTTGTCTGTAGCTGCAATTTTAAATTTAATTCAGCCTGCTATCAAGAGAACAAACAGATTGCTAGATATACAGCCCACACGCTCACGCATATATATATATATATATATATATATATATATATATATATATATATATATATATATATATATATATATATATATATATATATATATATATATATATATATATATATATATATATGAAAAACATTGTGCATAAAAGTCAAATTAGAGCTGCTTGATAGCAATGTCAGTTTTGTTAAAGGAGTCTCTCAGATTTTTTGGAAGATTTTAAAAGCTTTGTTTTACAAAAACTGTGAATGTGTCTGTATGTATACATATGTGTATTTAATATACCATGTGTATGTGTATGTATGTATGCGCCTTTTTCTTAACTTTGCGACAGTGTTTAGCTCTTATAGCCATAAAGAGAAAACTTCTAAAATAAAGAGAAAACTGCTTTATAAAGATGTTACAGATTTATTTAATCAACAGGAAACAATATTGCTTATACTCCTATTATATATATATATATATATATATATATATATATATATATATATATATATATATATATATATATATATATATATATATATATATATATATATATATATATATATAGTATAGAGAAATAGAGAGATAGGGGGAGAAAAAGAGATGGAGAGAGAGATAGTGATAGAGAGAGAGAGAGAGAGAGAGAGAGAGAGAGAGAGAGAGAGAGAGAGAGAGAGAGAGAGAGAGAGAGAGAGAGAGAGAGAGAGAGAGAGAGAGAGAGAAAGAGAGGAGAGTGAGAGAGAGCGAGAGTGAACGAGTGAGTAAATGAAGAGAAAAGAGAGTCTTCGAGTGAATGTGTGAAAGAGAAAGAGGAAGAGTGAGAGAGTGAAAAAAAAAAAAAAAAAAGAAAAAAAAAAAAAAAAAAAAAAAAAAAAAAAAAAAAAAAAAAAAAAAAAATTCAAAATTAGAAAATCTTTTACGACTTTCATGATATCAAAATTTGAAATGTTTTTAACATTTTTACAGATGGCTTTAAAATTCGCTACACCAAGATCGACATGTTAATTTGTTTCCTAACTATTAAGTGCTTTGCGTCGATCAGAAATGTCTTCGATCAAGCTAAATAGCGGTATCCAGGATTTAATGTAGAACATCTGAAATATCTGACCAATATCTACCAATATCTGATAACACCTGACCAACATCTGAATAAGACTTTCATTTTGAATAAAATGAATTACTTCTAAAGTCGCGAGAATTTATAAATATTTCGAGTTTATTTAATTCCAAATATACGTCAAAATATATATAGTAGTAGATCTTTTTAGAAACGAGAATGATTCAAAGTAGAAATGTAGTCAGGCTTTATATTTCATGACAGATGTTTTCGTTTAGCAAAAAATGTTGAGAAATTTGAATGTTCATATTATGATAAAAATGAAGATTTAAAATGAAATTATTTTCCATGAATAAAAATGTAGAAACTTAGATAAAAGACATTTGATATGTAGAGAGAGAGAGAGAGAGAGAGAGAGAGAGAGAGAGAGAGAGAGAGAGAGAGAGAGAGAGAGAGAGAGAGAGAGAGAGAGAGAAAGAGGGAAAGAGAGGGAGAGTGAAAGAGAGAGAAAAGAAGAGAGAGAGTCTTCGAGTGAATGTGTGAAAGAGAAAGAAGAGTGAGAGTGAGAGTGAAAAAGAAAGAAATAGAGATAGAGAGAGAATAATTCAGAATGATAGACGAGTTAAAAAAAAAAATTCAAAATTAGTGTTAAAATCTTTTACGTCACTTTCATGATATCATCAAATATTGAAATGTTTTTCACATTTTTACAGATGGCTTTAAAATTCGCTACACCAAGACCGACATGTTAATTTGTTTCCTAACTATTAAGTGCTTTGCGTCGATCAGAAATGTCTTCGATCAAGCTAAATAGCGGTATCCAGGATTTAATGTAGAACATCTGCACCAACATCTACACCAACATCTACACCAATATCTGCACCAATATCTGCATCAACACCTGCACCAACATCTGTAATAAGACTTTCATTTTGTCTCCAATAAAATGAATTACTTCTAAAGTCGCGAGAATATTATAAAATATTTCGTCAGTTTATTTAATTCCAAATATACGTCAAAATATATATAGTAAATGTAAAAGATCTTTTTAGCGTTTTATTTAACGTAAAAAAAAAAATGTTAATGGATTCAAAGTAGAAATGTAGTCAGGCTTTATATTTCATGTAAAAATGTTGAAGAACTGTTCAGATGTTTTCGTTTAGC
>SEYY01017794.1:65000-67500 GCA_009176605.1 Armadillidium nasatum
CTACTAAACCTAACAAACCTTGGTATAACTCTACTTGTTCTCGCGCTATCCGCCGCAGTGACGCTGCCTTCAGAGATTACCGTCGTTTTCAAACTCCTCAAACCCATTCAACTTAAATTTCATCCCGGAATCGTGCAAAATCTATTCTTCGAGATTCCATAAACTCTTTTCTTCGTCGCAAATGCAATAATCTTTCTGGTTACTCTTCGTCTCGCCCTTTCTGGCATTTTGGAAAAAATGTCAACTCTAACTTTGCTTCTTCCTCTTTCCCTCCTCTAGTTTCTTCTGATGGTACAACTGCCATTTTACCTTCTACTAAAGCTGAACTCTTCGCTCAAACTTTTGCTTCTAATTCTACCTTAGACGATTCCGGAGCTATTCCTCCTCCTTCAACCCCCTCCAACTCATTTATGCCTAATTATAATTTCTTCTAAAGATGTCATTTCTGCTCTCTCTGAGCTTAATACTAAGAGGCGTATGGTCTTGATGGTATTCCTCCTGTGGTTCTCAAAACTTGTGCTTCCGAGCTTGCACCCTGCCTTGGTAAACTATTTCGTCTTTGCCTTTCTACTTCGACCTTCCCATTCTTGCTGGAAACGTGCACTCATTCAGCCTGTGCCGAAGAAGGGGGACCCCTCTCAGCCCTCTAACTATCGTCCAATTTCTTTAACCTCCATTGTTTCTAAAGTTTTCGAATCTATCCTTAACAGGAAGATTTGGAAACATCTCAAATCTTCTAATCTTATCTCTGATCGCTAATATGGTTTTCGTAAAGAACGTTCTACTGGTGATCTTCTTTCCCTACTTTCTGACTCTTGGTCCTCCGCTCTCCGGGGTTTCGGTGAGTCTTTCGCTGTGGCGCTAGACATATCGAAAGCCTTCGATAGAGTCTGGCACAAAGCTTTGATTTCCAAACTTCCCTCTTTCGGAATCTATCCTTCTCTCTGTGACCTTCTCTCTAATTTCCTTTTTGGTCGTTCTATAGCAGCTGTTGTAGACGGCCACCGTTCTTCCTATAAATCTATAAATAGTGGTGTTCCTCAAGGATCTGTCCTATCCCCAACTCTTTTTCTAATTTTCATAAATGATCTTCTCTCTATTACTTCATCTTCTATCCACTCCTATATATACTTCAATATGAAAGACGTCCCACCCAACAGCAGTTGATTGATTTAAGAAGGATAGCCTTGGAGCAATTAACCTCTGATCTTTCTCGTATTTCAAATTGGGACAGAGGAAACATGGTCGTTTTCAATGCCTCAAAAACTCAATTGTTCCATCTTTCTACTCGACACAATCTTCCACACAACTATGACATCTTCTTCGAAAACACTCAACTCAAACCTTCATCTGTTCTCAAAATTCTCGGTGTTTCTTTTTCTCGTGATCTTTCTTGGAAACATCACATTACTTCTCTCTCTAAACAAGCTTCTAAGAGGTTCGGTGTTCTGAGGCGCCTTCGTAGTTTTTTTAAGCCACCCCAGTTGGAAACATCTCAATTCTTCTAATCTTATCACTGATCGCCAGTATGACTTTTATAAGAAACGCACTACTGGTGATCTTCTTTTCCTTCTCTCTGACTGTTGGTCCTCTTATCTTCGGCATTTCGGTGAATCCTTTTGCTGTCGCACTGGACATATCAAAAGACTTCGATAGAGTCTGGCACAAAGCTTTAATTTCTAAACTACCATCTTTCGGTATCTATCCTTCTTTCTTCTCTGTGATCTTATCTCTAATTTTCTTTCTGGTCTTTCTATAGCAGCTATTGTAGACGGCCACCGTTCTTCCTTTAAATCTATTAATAGTGGTGTTTCTCAGGGTTCTGTCATATCTCCAACACTTTTTCTTCTTTTCATTAAAGATCTTTTCTCTATTACCTCATCTCCTATCCGCTCCTGTGCTGATGACTCCACCCACTTTCTCTTTCCAGATTGAAAGCCGTCCCTCCCAACAGCAGTTCATAGACTCGAGAAGGGTAGCCTTGGAGCAACTAACCTCTGATCTTTCATGTATTTCAAATTGGGACAGAGAAAACAAGGTTGTTTTCAATGTCTCAAACACTCAGTTTCTCCATCTCTCCACTCGACACAATCTTCCACACAGCTATGATGTCTTCTTCGAAAACACACTACTCAAACCTTCATCTCTCCTTAATATTCTTGGTGTTTCTTTTTCTCATGATCTTTCTTGGAAAGATCAAACTATTTCTTTTTCTAAACAAACTTTTAAGAAGTTGGATGTTCTGAGGCGCCTACAGCATTTCTTCAATCCAATTTCTCAACACTATAGGGGTGTTGTTCGTACTTGTTTGGAGTACGCTTCGCACATCTGGGGTGGTTCCACTCATACAGTTCTCCTCGAGAAGGGGGAGTCTAGGATTTTTCGTCTCACCAACTCTCCTGCTCTTACTAACTCTCTCCAATCTCTATCTGCCCGTCGAATTGTTGCATCACCCTTTCTTTACTTTCGCTATTACAACGGACACTGCTCTTCTAAACTC
>SEYY01017794.1:75000-92500 GCA_009176605.1 Armadillidium nasatum
AATAGACCAACTGCAAAATGCCATAATGTGTCAATCCACCTTCTACAAATCTCTAATAAAACAACCAACTATGAACCAGACGCCATGAGAATCTCTCCAGCAAATCAGTCATTCATTTCAACCTGAAAAAGGCTCAAAATATAGAGCGAAAGCTTGTTGTTAAAAAATATCTTTCCATGTTGATAATAAGTGTAATCTAATAAAAGTGCGGTGGTCAACCTTGGGTTTTTGTAATAAATAATACATATAAGTGAGTGAATAAAACTCCAAAACTTTAATAATATATATATATATATATATATATATATATATATATATATATATATATATATATATATATATATATATATATATATATATATATATATATATATATATATATATATATATATATATATTTGTGTGCGTGTAGGGGCGGGGAGTGTGCGTCGTGCTTGTGTGTTATCCAATGGAAATATGAACTACGAGAAAACCGTAGACAAACTTAATGAACACAAAGAGGGAATGTAGTTTACCAAATTCTAGGACGAAAATCGCAAAATTTTTCTTTATAGTCTGAAAAAGAAAATAATTTTTTTTTACTTCTTTACAAGAACAAATTTTTCTATTGGGTATGTAATTAATTCTTTATTTTTTCTTAATATTCTAAGCAGTTGGTTAATACAGGAAGTATTCTTCCGACAAAGAAATTTGAAAATGAAAGATAGAGGTAGAATAGCTAAGGAGAGAAAAAAGTGACCTGAATCAAGAATTAACCCTAAACTATTTTTAATGCAAATTTATCAAATCGCATTTAAATTTAAAGCTATATTTTCCACTACAGAGTGTTCTGATTATTTAGGAATGATTATCTGTTTCTTTTAAAATATTTAATATTTATAAGTTAAAGTGTGCTTTTTATAATATTTACTTTGATGTTGTATGAGTATTAGAGTGCAGTTATTGATAACTTTATCATCGATAACTTAATTAATTATTAAAAAATGATCATCAGAGAAAATTAAGATATTCTCATTTTATATAAAAATCATGCAATTCATTAATATTGAAATGTAACGAGATCTTCAGTGAAGTGAGAAACGGAAAAAGCTCTACTAATAAATGAGGAATTAGAGTCAAACTTTAGGATATAATTGGAAATAAAATGTTAATTGAAGCATTAAAAAAATATTTTAAAATAATATTTGAAAGTCAGCTGTTTATTTGTCTTCTAACGGTTTATGATTTTATTTTTTTGCTTTTTTTTAATTGAAATTTAAATTCGATAATCAATATTATGCTTTGTCAATTCCTGGACTGAACAAAGAATGGTGAGAATAGAGTGTCTCTCTCTCTCTCTCTCTTTGTCTCTTTGGGGACGCTCGAAGAAACTGACGTGCTTTTGATACTAAGACTGTAGCTGAAAATAAATATCGATTATACTTCTTATATTTTTAAAAAGATAACATACTTTTTATTTATCAATGAGGAAATTAAAAAAAAAAATTGCAACTAAAAACACTTATTACTTTAATCAAGTTTATAACTGAATATTATGATTCTATTTTAAAAGTTTGACATTTTGCATCTTGAAAAAAGAACTTCCAAAATCCAGTTCTTCCCTTTTCTTGCCTGATTAAGTTTTCTCTCTCTCTCTCTCTTTATATATATATATATATATATATATATATATATATATATATATATATATATATATATATATATATATATATATATATATATATATATATATATATATATATATAATTACTCTGATGGTTCAATTTTTTATCAAATGACTAAATTTTTTTTATTGCAGTTAAAAATCCTTTGATAAGGATTCATTACCGTAATCCTTTGACAGAAGTTTCCCAGCCACAGGCAAAGGCCAATAATAACAACGTCAAATCCATCAATGGAAACAAAAGATTTTTCTTTGATGATCCTCACTCTATTACGAGACGTGAAATATGGTTCCTAAAGTCACTCCTTGTCTTATACCTTTATTACTTCATAATACCAACTAAAGAGAAAATAAATAAAGAGGTAAAAGACACGGAGAGAAGAAAACAGAAGATACTCTCTCTCTCTCTCTCTCTCTCTCTCCAGCGTTAAACATGACATTGCTTTTAGGTAACAATGCCCTTTGTATTTTTTCTGTTTTCAGAAAAAAACTATTATTCTACGACACAAAACATTCATCCACACGTTATATATATATATATATATATATATATATATATATATATATATATATATATATATATATATATATATATATATATATATATATATATATATATATATATATATATATATATATATATATATATATATATATATATATATATATATATATATATATATATATATATATATATATATATATATATATATATATATATATATATATATATATATATATATATATATATATATATATATATATATATATATATATATATATATATATATATATATATATATATATATATATATATATATATATATATATATATATATATATATATATATATATATATATATATATATATATATATATATATATATATATGAAGGCCAATAACTATAGGAAATAGTCATATACACTTTTATATCTGTTTAAAAGCAAAAAGACATTATTCAAATAATAAAATAGTATGATTCTTTGTATAGTGTTGTTATGAAGTATAAAATAAGACTGTGGAGGAAATGGATTTCTTCATCATAGAAATTTATTGGAGGAAAAATGATGATATTCTCGGCATTAAATTTTTCTTTCGAGAAGAGATGGAAGTTCTCTATCACTGGATCGCGCCAATGGTGTTAAAAGCTTCTTCTGATATTGTTGTGGAAGTATTCCTCCTTTTTTTTCTCTCTCTCTATCTATCTTTCCTCTTACAGCCTTTTACTATCATTTACTCACTTCAAAATAGTTTATTATATAATGCAAGAGCCAAAACACTGCAATCTCAAGAGTGCGAGAGAGAGAGAGAGAGAGAGAGAGAGAGAGAGAGAGAGAGAGAGAGAGAGAGAGAGAGAGAGAGAGAGAGAGAGAGAGAGAGAGAGAGAGAGAGAGAGAGAGAGAGAGAGAGAGAGAGAGAGAGAGAGAGAGAGAGAGAGAGAGAGAGAGAATTGCAATAGAAGAAACTCATTGGGTGCTTTCAAGCATATCTTCTTGTCTATCTTTCCATTACACCGTTAAATGTTGAATAGAAAGAAAGAATTTGGCGGAGGGAGAGCCCGAAAGTATAAGGGAGTGCCATTAGATGACATTCAAAAGAGGGGAACCAACTCCTGTAATGGAAAGAAAAGGATGAAAAGAATTGAGGCAAACCGTCCGCCAGGCAAGTGGAAAATGTACGAGTATAGTAGTAACAAGAGCAACAAAGGATCGACCATTAAAAGAATTTTTTATGTGAATCATCATCGAATTACGAAAAGGAAAGCGGACAGAATGGCAAACGTTGATAGAAGAAGGAGGGAACGAATTCTTACTTCTCTCTCACCCCCCCCCCCCTTCACTTCTCCTCCTCTCCCAACCTCCTCTTTCCCCTTCAAGGTACAATGCTATTTACACAAATAGACACAACTCAAATGAGGGAACTATATATATATATATATATATATATATATATATATATATATATATATATATATATATATATATATATATATATATATATATATATATATATATATATATATATATATATATATATCGGGCGTTGTCTTACATTGAAACAAAGGGCAAAATGAACATTGACCAATTGTAAATAAGATTAACTTTTCACCTGTATTGCTGCACCAATAAGCGTTAAAAGCAATCCAGGTAGGCGGAGGCTGGAGTACTGGAAAACTTACTTACCTGTCTCAATGGCCAAAGGTAAGCAACTTTAATCACTGATCTCTTATTTTTAACCAAATCAAAGAAAAAGTTACCAGTTTCATATATATATATATATATATATATATATATATATATATATATATATATATATATATATATATATATATATATATATATATATATATATATATATATATATATATATATATATATATATATATATATATATATATATATATATATATATATAATAAATTTTATGTTTTGTACCTAGGATCTAAAGAGGTTGCAATTGTATAAGCATCATCATTTTCCAGGTTTTCAAATCTGTCGTTCATCTTCCTTCATTAATGTTTCAGTCATCCTTGAAACTCCCTTAGACTTAACATTTGTTAACACAACTTTCAATGTTGAAACAAGTGGTATCACATCTGACAAACATGATTCAGCTGAACTTATAGTCTTTGTTAATCCTTCAAAAGGCTTAAGGATATTAATACTAAGGATATTTTTTACTATCCGCGGATGCAGATGCGGTTGCGGATATCCAATTGCGGATATCCGCGGATGCGGATATTGGAAAAATGATGCGGATGCGGATATCCGGTCCACCTCTAATATATATATATATATATATATATATATATATATATATATATATATATATATATATATATATATATATATATATATATATATATATATATATATATATATATATATATATATATACAGAGAGAGAGGACGAAAGCTGTTGATAAAAGTAATAAAATAAGTATTAATGAAATTTACATTACCATTAAGCAAGTAATATTGATTTGCCACGTGAGAGATCTTTTGATAAAAAACATTCATTAGTAATACACACCTTTCATCTCTATTTATTAGCACAGAGTCACAGACGTCTTCTCCACTATAATAAGAACTCTTGTTCGGACTTTGAAAGAGTTTAAACAGTCCTTTATTTAAAAAAAAAATATTTTGAATTTGGAATAATTTTTGAAGCCAAGATAAAGAAAACAAAACAGAAAATGATTAAATATAACAAACCTTTTTTTTTTTAAATCAATCAAAACATTTTCTTAATAAATATTAATTAAATATAAATAAATTGTTATTTCTTAATTAAAAGTCAATATAAAAAGATTAAAAGGATCCATTTAACGTTAATTTGCTTATCATACATACGTTTGGGAGCTTATTAATATGCAAATGAATTTGAACAAAAGAAAAATAAAAGAAAAAAAACTTACTCAATATTTGAAACGTTTGCGAGCCTGGAATAAATAGCCTATTTTCTAATTAAAGTAAATACCTATATATATATATATATATATATATATATATATATATATATATATATATATATATATATATATATATATATATATATATATATATATATATATATATATATATATATATATCAATTAAATAAAAATCTAAAATGGTTTTATATTACATTGTTTTTGAATCGGAAAAAAAAAAAAATCTTTATTTTTTTTTAGCCTTTAAGATCGAAAAGTCAAGTTATTATTTGGGTTATGTCTGACTATAACATGATTAAAAGCAAACAAATGATTAAAATCCCGTGTGTCCTCTTTATTTTTCTGACAAGGAAAGAAAATCTAATAAATTTACAATATATATATATATATATATATATATATATATATATATATATATATATATATATATATATATATATATATATATATATATATATATATATATATATATGTGTGTGTGTGTGTGTGTGTGTATGATATAATATCTCCTCAAGAAGATACATATTTTTTGCTTTTAAATTTCTTAATCGTGTGGTACATATTATAACAATTTTGTTTTTGAAGCTTCTACAAAACCAGATTTTAATAATAATAAAAAAATAATTGAAAATTGTAATTAATAGCTTGACCTTTGGTGTCAGATTTTTCTTTATTATTAGAATGGCAAAAGAAAACAGACTTCATGTTTTCAATTTTAATGAAAACTTTTCTTTAAAAGGAAAAAAGAAAAATGCGCGAATCACGTACAAAACCTTTTCTTCATATTTCCACGCAGACATTTTCTGACCAGACACAACAAAGAGCTTTATGCTTTACAAAAAGTTTATTGCAATGCCCTTTTTTAACTTTATTTGCTTTGCTTTGCATTTCACTTCTTGCTAAACTTGTTTATTATTTTTGCTTGAAAGAGGCGTGACTCATCGATTAAATGAACGTTTCGCTACGAAGGAAGATTATCACCAAAACAAAACAAAACAAAACAAAAAGAAAATAATTGGAGTTGCTTTTCTCCTTTGTATTTTAATTAATTAATGTAATTCACTTTCATCTTTATTACTATTATTGAATATCATTAATTAATTGTAATCTGATATTGAGATCAAAACAATTTTTCTTAGTATGAGTCACAAAAGAATTTATAATGGTTGAGATTTGCATGTAAAAAATGCATGTTAAATTATCCAGTTTTCTTAGTTCATTATATATATATATATTATATATATATATATATATATATATATATATATATATATATATATATATATATATATATATATATATATATATATATATATATATATATATATATTGTTCATTTCTATATTCAATACTTTATTGCTTGTCATTAATAAAATAATAATAATAATAATAATAATAATAATAATAATAATAATAATAATAATAATAATAATAATAATTAATAATATTAATAATAATAAAATAATATATATATATATATATATATATATATATATATATATATATATATATATATATATATATATATATATATATATATATATATATATATATATATATATATATATATATATATATATATATATATATATATCAGAAGAAAATCCTTTATATTTGGAAGGTGGTGTAGATGGCAGAAAATATTCTTTAGACAACATAAACGTTCTTGATCTTAACATTGACAATAAATTGCCTTGAAAAGATCCCATCACAATGGTTGAAAAGTAAACTTCAAAGGAAGTAAAAGTTCTTCAGGTTACAAAAGTTTTTCTGTTCTGAATTGTAACTTCAACTGTTTAAGGGTCTTTTACCCCCTTGCAAGAGTACAACAGTTCACATGTCGGAGACTCTCTAGATTCATAAATCTTTTTCACTGAGTTGTGTATAAGACCAAGATACTAATAAATTTCCCCTTACTCACTAATTTCTTTGAACTTTTATTTCTGTGATTTTTCTACCGGTACTACGATGACAGGAGTTCGGGAGTGTTATTATCTAGCATTCTTCTGCCAGTGAGACACGCTCGTAGAACATCGGGGGTCATGTCTTAAAACAAATTTTGTTTGTGTTTGTAGAATTAGAATTCCAGGTTCCTCGTTGGGGTATTCCTTTTACAACCACAGCTGTTCTATGTACTTCATTCCCTTAATCTGTTTTTCCTTCTGTATATAATCTTCCTCACTTCAAAGCTATCGTCTGAACTCATCAGTGTGGTGTGGATTTTTTTTTTTCTTCTTTTCATACCCTTTACATATATATTGCTTTATCTAATATATATATATATATATATATATATATATATATATATATATATATATATATATATATATATATATATATATATATATATATATATATATATATATATATATATATATATCCACTTCATCTATTATTGATATGTTTGTTAAAACTAAATATTTAATAGAACTTATGTGGTTCATTAATGTTTAAATACTAATATAATATTTTCAAGAAATACTAGATTTAGATTTTCTTCTTTTGGCAGGTTAGATTAGGTTAGGGTAGTTAGGTAAGGTTAGGTTAGGTTTTGCCAGGTTAGTCATTACTATACTATGTCAAATGTCAAATCAAGCATATTTAGGAAAATATTTTTTTAATGAATATTTTAAAAGTACAATTTAAGCATAAATAAAACATATAAAATAATATTAGGTTTATTTTTTCCAGAGATATCTGTGGTAACGTGAAACAAAAAAGGTCTTATATCATATATATATATATATATATATATATATATATATATATATATATATATATATATATATATATATATATATATATATATATATATATATATATATATATATATATAGATGGTACCTAATATAAAGCGATAGAGTTCCAATAAGAGGCTTTTGAAGGGAAGATCAAACACAAGCTCCATCTATTGAGACGTTTCTCAAACACTTCTTCACAAAACTCGAAATTGACCAGGCAATAAATAATGTTTTGTTGGGTCTCCCTTAATCTGCTAAAGGTAAATGTTTAAAAGATCAATTATATATATATATATATATATATATATATATATATATATATATATATATATATATATATATATATATATATATATATATATATATATATATATATATATATATATATATATATATATATATATATATATATAATAATAAATATATAATAATAATAATATATAAATTATTATTATTATTATTATATATTATTATTATTATTATTATTATTATTATTATTATTATTATTATTATTATTATTATTATTATTATTAATATTATTGTAATAGTTAGATTTTTGACATGTTATTCCTTTGAAATTTAGAGAGAAGACCAAAAAAAGAGTAAAATAGATGTTGCTGAAGGTTCGAATCCTTTCCTTGATGTAAAAATAAATCTCTTTTATGTATGAAATTTGAATAAAACACTCATGGAACAGTCTGAGTAAACAATAAACATAGATCTACAAGCATCGTACCAGAAGCTGATGTAATAATAAATTTTGAAGTTAAAAGTGGTTATGTCACAGACTGCCATACTTTACGCTTTATTGTTGTAGTGATTGAGAATATTCTATTTTCTTTCAAAGGGCATTTAGGTTAGATGCATTGCTCATTGGATCTGCTGAAGATAAAATTTTTAAGAAGTAATTAGAAATTGTGACTTTTAATATATAGGCATTGATTCTATATCATAGAGCTCAGATTTTGCAAGCTAAATGTGAAAATAAGTAACTTAGTTATAATTAAATAATTTTACTAATAAACTTCATAATTTTATTTCAAAAGAATTTAAGGATACTTTTGCAAAGTTTTCAAAACAGAATAGTAATTTGGCAAACAATCAATTTATACATGGTTATTGCCGCAGTCTTTCATAAGTGCGACATTATATAAAAACAAAAAAAGATGCAAAACGATGGCTCGGATGACTAATATGGGATTTCTAAGTTTTATTGCAACCTTTTCAACTCTCACAATCATTTAAACAATTTTCTGTTTCAGTAATGTGTCAACCATTATATACATCACTTTACACTCCATTATTGTTGAAACATTAAAGTTGTTACTGTAGAAGCATCCTCTGTAACAAGTATTTTAAATATTGATGTAAGTAAGGTACAGTGCTCGAAACGGGGTATCAATTGTCAAAGGAAACTAGGAAAAAAATTAAGTTCTTCGAAAATCGTAATTCTCTTTTAAAATTTGCTTTTAAAGTACAAAATTTATTCGAAAAAAATAATATTCATTTTAATCAAACGATCAAAAATAAAAATAAAAAATAAAATAAACTGCAAAATCAGGAAGACGAGATGGATTTAACTTGCTAGAGATAAAAATGACAGACTAATTTGTATCAATTTAAACGAACATTTTCTGTCAGACAAGACTGCTGACAGTGAAGGTGAAACAAATTTAGGAGAAACTAATTTGATTATAAATAACTAAAACAATAACTTTTATTAATTATTAAAGCAAGTATTTCAATGCATTGAATAACAAGTAACGGAAAAAAGTGAATATTCTAATTCCAAATGCCTTAAAACCTCCTTTGCTTTTATCATTTAAAATTTCCTCTTTCATAAAAACTAGAAGGTAAAAATTAATACTTATATATATATATATATATATATATATATATATATATATATATATATATATATATATATATATATATATATATATATATATATATATATATATATATATATATATATATATAATTATATATATATATGTGTGTGTGTGTGTGTGTGTGTGTGTGTATGTGTAAAAAGGGGAAAATTGAAAATTTCTTCTATTGAATTTGAGGAAAATTTGTGAAGCCTCGATCGTTGCTCTTAATCCTCTCAATCCGTCTTCCTCTTCTCCGTCTCCTTCGCTTCCTCCTCCTTCTTCGCCCTCATCTGTATCAATCATTCTTATTCCCATTACGTTACACTTTGAACTCACACCTGTACTAATGGGTTTCTAACAAGGTTTTCCCCAAATTCCAGGTGTGGAAAATCACACACTTACCATTCAATTAAGTTCTTCAATTTGACGCTAAAAGTCCCTTCCAAAATGTTACATATATATTTTGACGATATATATATATATATATATATATATATATATATATATATATATATATATATATATATATATATATATATATATATATATATATATATATATATATATATATATATATATATATATATATATATATATATATATATATATATATATATATATATATATATATATATATATATATAGTGGCATAGCTACTGCTTTATATTTTTCCTCAGGCTAATGATACAGGCATATTATATTCTGAAACGTTTGAAGAAAACTGATGCAAATCAAGGATTTCCTTTCTATGTTTTTGTGAAAAATATTTACTAACATTTAAATATTGATAAGTCAATGTTTCTCAAGTCTTTCCTTATTTTTATCAAATTTTTTTATCCATATTTTCTTTATATATATAATATATATATATATATATATATATATATATATATATATATATATATATATATATATATATATATATATATATATATATATATATATATATATATATATATATATATATATATATATATATATATATATATATAATATTATATATATATATATATATATATATATATATATATATATATATATATATATATATATATATATATATATATATATATATATATATATATATTATATCTTCATTTTTTATATTTTTTCTTGTCATTTTGTGATCAAAGGTACGTAGATAAAGAAATAAAATGCTAAGAAACTTTATTTGCTAACAGTTGAAAATTAAAAAGAAAAAAATACAAAAAGAAGAGCAATATTAAAAAAAACAACGAAGAAGAAAGAAGAAGAAGAAGAAGAAGAAGAAGAAGAAGAAGAAGAAGAAGAAGAAGAAGAAGAAGAAGAAGAAGAGTGTCGACATTTCCCTCAATTTATCCAACTTAAGAGGATCACCAATAAATCCAAGGATAATTTCTCCCCTCATCGAGGAATTTTCCCTTGCTACGAATTCTCTCACTGATAATGACATCATTTTTCTTCATACTAATTCGGCGCACCTTTTCTTCGTGTCAGCCCTAACTATATTACCAAAGGTATTATAGAACGCGCAAACAAACAAACAAACACCTTCTCTCTCTCTCTCTCTTTATATATATATATATATATATATATATATATATATATATATATATATATATATATATATATATATATATATATATATATATATATATATATATATATACAAGGGAAGAAATCTATTTAGAGGTATAATAAAATATAATTATTTAACTAAATGAGTAAAATTATTTTAGATTTTACTTTTGTTAACTTCTTTAATTAAAGTCCATTGTTATTATTTTATGAATAAATCTATATTAATTTACAATATTGGTAATAAAAAACAATCATTTTTTAAACTTTTAAGTAGTATTTTCGAGACTTTTATTTTTGAAATTAAAAAAATAAATATTGTTTGTCATTTCCACTTTGAGAATTATTAAATTTAAGTTTAGATTTGTTTGGTTTGCAAATACTAAAATATTTTATATTCAAGTGTGTCAAAAGTTATCCTTAATTATAAAAATAAAGCTTTAGAGAAATACAAATAAGTATTTGTAAATACTTTGTTATTTAATATAAAAGAAAATTTTTAATTGGAAGTTTGCCACAACTCCTGTCCAAGGTAACTTAAGGTGAGCTTTGTTGCTCCATTACCCTAAAGTTAATATAATAAATCTATATAGAATTCAATTAGAATTAAAATTCCATCCTTCAGTTTTTAAGCCACAACCATACTAACCTCAGTGCTTGTATCATCTATTGTATCGTGAAAAAGAAACCAGCCATAATTTTAAACTTCTTTTTGCATACCCTCTCTGTATGTACTACAGGAGTCATTTTCAAGTTGCTAGTTGAGGTACTAAAAGAGATGTGAGACTTAGCATGGTGAACATGTCTTTGCAGAGTGATAGAGAAACTGAGTGTTATTTGTATGTGATGAATAAAAATTACACACCCTTTCGATGCTCTTCTTACTTAAAGCATATGTGATAAATGTACAGATTATTTCTGAGATCATAATAGGTGTAGGTGAAGCTGTAGAATTCTTATTTTAAGGTTCGTCTTATCACTAGAACAAGAAATAAAAATGTTGTCACTTTTAGATGTCTATCTGTAAAATATTGCAGTTTTATCATCATTCTTATTATTCAAATCACTGCAAACTTCGATAAAGCATACAACATAAAATTCCTTCGCATAAACAAAACACACACACGAGGGCACGCACACACACACACACACACACACATACACACACACACACGCACATACATACACACACATATAATTCTCAAAGATTTCGACACTCAGAAAGTCAGATCATTTTTGGATTGTATTCAAACCATTTCCTTCAATGTTTCACGGGTCTTCTTTCATTCTACTGAAGTTGCAAGCTTTGCTATTAATAAACCAAGATTATCTGTGTCGGTCATCAACATCGTTTAACAACTTTAGTTGTCAAAATGTCTTTTCATCCTACTATCATAAAAGATTGTGGCACTAAATACAACTCAAAATAAAATAATACAAATGCTATATATATATATATATATATATATATATATATATATATATATATATATATATATATATATATATATATATATATATATATATATATATATATATATATATATATATATATATATATATATATATTGTAATTGGATGTTAAACATTCATAAAACTAAGTACAATGCATTGAGTTAAAAGAACTGAGTGATGAGAAGAATGATTGTAAGAAAAGAAAATGTAAAAATTAACGATGCCAAAGAATAAGAAACGTAAGTGGAGATATTGGCAAAAAAAAAAGAAGAAAAAAAAATTTGGAGAATCTACATAAACCGATTCTAAAGAGTAAAGGAGGAAAAAGGGGAAAATGAAAGGAATTCAGGAAGACATTGACAGGGTTTCTGTCTCACAACAGAATTAAGTAAAGAAGAGACACGCAAAGGACAGCAACAAATCTTTACTTCTTCTGTCTTTTCTTACTCTTTCATATTCGTCTAAAATTGGTCATGTTTCCTATACAGGAATATTTCAATTACTTAAATAAAATAGCAAAGAAATTCGGTCTTCTTTTACTAATACCTTCACTACTACCATTATTACTACTACAACTACTTCTAATGATGTTAATAACAATAATGATAATAATTAAGCATATATATATATATATATATATATATATATATATATATATATATATATATATATATATATATATATATATATATATATATATATATATATATATATATGGAAAGGTGAGAATAAGTTTGACCCTTCCAGGACAATTTTCAGCTATTCTTTATAAAAGATAAGTTCTTACCGATATTAATTCTAATCTTTTTTAATTTTAGTTAATCCTAGCTTAGTTGTTTAAATAATCAGAAAAGGTTTTGCACATTTTATTACGTAGAGGTTTCGTTTACAAAAGTTGTGTCTCTTGGTCTTCGTTTTACAGTCTCTTTCATAAGCCTAATTATACACGATCTGTTTCATATTTTTCTACAGGCATAAAACGGGATCTGGGGCTCAGAATCTGTTCCCGACCGCTCTATTTTCTAAGGTGGTGACACTTGGAGAGTGAATTTCCAAGATTGTTTGGAGATTCACACCTAATCACCCATCCTTTTACATATGTCTCTTTACATAGAAAGATAGAAGAAATAGTGAAATTTAAAGCAATAGGGATACTTACTCTAACAAAATGGTATTACCAGAATAAAATATATTACCCTTCAAATATTAGAGTAAACAATTGGTATTAATATTATTATATATATATATATATATATATATATATATATATATATATATATATATATATATATATATATATATATATATATATATATATATATATATATACCACCTTCAACATAATTGCTACAGTTATATTACTCATTTGGCTAAACACCTTCATTGCTTAAACTAAAATACGGTTTAATATTTATTAAATTTTCACTTTACACTTTATTTTCTTTTTCATGTACACATTATTACCAAATAGCCTTACTATAGGATAGGGACAATGGTACGCTGCTTCTAGTTTGTTTCTGCCAATTGTTGGCTTTTTACAAGTTCAAATTTAGCATCTTGTAAATTCTTTGCCATATATATTTTTTTGGGTTTTTGGTAGAAAATTCTGGAGATGGAGGGAGTCTAAAGAATAATTTCAACTTTTCTTCATAATCTTTATTGAAGGTGGAAATGAGGAATCCACTTGCTCTTTAAGGCTTCAAGGATAGATTGATTTTGACCTACCATTAGGATAGTAGGGATGATTCCTTCTGAGTTCAGTGGGGTAGTTCTTAAACATACAAGCACTAGGGGTAGAAGATCCGAAAAATTATTTTGTGCATCTTCTAATTCATCTGACATTATGGTTCTCAGAGACCTCAATAGGGATCTATGTGAGCTTTCAATGAGTTCATTACTCTGAGGGGTATGGGCAGAAGTAAAGCTATGTCGTGATCCAACTTCTCCCCACAAACACTTTTGAAGTTAAGAGGTAAATTATCATCCACGATCAGAAACATAAGTTCCTACAACTCCAGTTATGTGTAGGAATTCTTTGGTAATTACCTCCACAATTGCAGAGGTCTAAATGTTTTCAAGACGAAAGCAAAAAGTTAGCAACAGAACCTATCAATTAAAGTTAAAAGATATTCATAATTTTTGTATGAAGGCATTTTAAGAATTTCGATATGGACCATTTAGAATTATACAGATGCTGACTGTCCTATAAGATTCATAAGGTGGGCTTATTTTGCGAAAAGATTTAGAACTCAAACATGAATCGCAATTTATACAAAGAGCTTGCTAAGAGATGCCAGAGTTTTTTATTGACTTCGAAATGCCCAAGGGAATGTAAATAAGAGACAACAAGAGTAATGAAAGATTCTAGAACAAAGATACAAAGTGAGAGTGGAGTAGATTCATCGACAACCAAGAAGAGTAGATCATTTTTTTAATGGTAGCTTCGCTTAGTCGGCTGAAGACTAGTATTTTCCTGTTTATGTAAGAATTTTTGAAGCTTAACATAAGTTCTTGTGCTGCTTGCAGTTCTTTGTAATCAATTATGCACTGAAATAATTTAAATACTTCATTGACTGAAATATGAAAAATAGATGACAGTAAATAGCATCCACCCCCTACTAAATAATCCTGCTCGGGTGTAACTATTGCTTCTTCGCAGGGTGCTTCTAGAAGGACTTCTGTCACAGTGTCCTGTTTTCCAAGTTAAAGTGAAGGGCTTGTTGCCAATTCTACATTTGCATTTTCTGCAAAAGTTGAAGGAGCGGGAAATTCATTAACATTCAGAGAGCTGTTAAGCAGGATTCCTACTCAAAAGAACAGCTACAATATTTTCTTCAGATTTAATATGCGAATTGTCAAATCGTATTCAGACAGGAAAGTTAGGTAACGCTGCTCTCTTGCTAGCAAGTGATTGGCGTTAGTCTATCTTTTAATTAAGTGATTGTTGGACTGAAAGGTTGTCACAAAACAAATCTATCTTTCGTCGTTCTGCAAAATGCTGAAATATCTTGACAGTCTTAACTAAGGCAAGGAGCTCATTGCTAAAAATACTATAGCTCATTTCAGTTGGGTTTAATTTGAAACTATAGAATCCAAGTGGATAGTTTTTTTATTTTTTTTTATTTTCGGTCGAAACTATTGCACCAGCCAAGGTATCAATGTTTAAAATAGAAAAACCTGTATCCTCATTAGGGAGCATAAAATCTTCAAACATATCAAAACCTAGATATATAACCTTTGGTTGTCCAATTTGGCCCTTATCGGCATTAAGTTTTAAATTAAAAGCATTTAGCTGGTCAAATACTATTTCTAAGACTTTTAGAGGCTCCTCATGAGTTGGAGTAGCAATAAGAATATCATCAATATATATATATATATATATATAATATATATATATATATATATATATATATATATATATATATATATATATATATATATATATATATATATATATATATATATATTAGGAATAAGAGAAAGAATTAAAGAAATTTACTTATTGAAAGTAGTGGGACTAGAATGAAACCCCTCAACTATGTTGTTATAAGAGAAACTTCCATATGGAGTATTAATTGTCAAGAACTTTCTACAATCCTGATAAATTTTCAGATTATAAAAGACCTTCTTGAGATCCAGAACAGAAAATACTTTACACCCAAGAAGTAGGTTTGTAAAGTTATTTAGATTTGGGAGACCGAAATTGTTACAAATTGATCTTTTGTTAAGAAGCCTCAGGTCTGCCACAGTGTGGACCACACCTGAAAATTTTGGCAGAACGGAAATTGGTGAGGATAGTACCACAACATTAATTAACCCACCTATCTCCACTTTAGCTTTATCATATAGACACGAAGAGATTCTTCGGCTTTTTAAGATCATAGGAGGACCTCTTACAGTAAACTTATAGGGGACTACCTCACTTAGGGCATCTTTTCTGCCGGGGTAAGGGAAATTTTAAATTTTTTTTCATAATTACTTTTATCATTAAAATATATCACTAACACTAATATCACTAATATCACTAACACTATGTAATTTATCACTTTTATCTATATCACCATTAATATCAATTTTGCTAAATTTATTATACCTATACAAGGAATTTTTTTTATATTGCTACCCCCAGTGTATATTTTACCTTTAGAAATATTCTCATTTACCACTGTATTATTATTATTCCATAGTTCTGTGCTATCATCTATATATATACATAAGTAAATAAAATTTTAAAATTAAATAATAGATTAGAGTAAAGAGAAGGCGCGGAAGGCAGTTTAGGAGAAAAAGTATCATTTACAAAATGATAAATTCTTCCTAATATTTAATTCTTTAGAATTATATATATATATATATATATATATATATATATATATATATATATATATATATATATATATATATATATATATATATATATATATATATATATATATATATATATATATATATATATAGTGATCCTGCAAAAAAAAAAAAAATGGTTAAAAGGAATCCCAACCCCTAGAACCATGCGAATATGATCCAGCCTTATCGCCCAATCCAAACTCGTGTTTTTAAATTTTATATTGTTAATGCTAATGTTGAATTTTCAACTTAAGCCGAAAGTCTTTTAACTAAAAGTTTTGTTGCTCCTCCATAAAATTTTGAATATAATTTAATTGCTATTTATTTAATTTTGTTTTTTGAAAATATTTTTTAAAAATTTTTTTTTAAAAATAAATCAGGTATTATTTTTATGTTCAGAAATAATTTTCTTTTCAATCTAATTCTTCA
>SEYY01017794.1:97500-110000 GCA_009176605.1 Armadillidium nasatum
TCGTGTCGAAAGTAAAGAATATTCTTTAGAACGTTTCTTCAACCAAAATCGAACCACTTCATTTTTAATAAAAATAATTTTAGACTCGGTTAAAATTATTCGCCTTCAAATAAAAACAATTGTAATATATTGTTAAAAAAGGAGGGAAAATAAATAGATTATATTGAAGCAATTTATTTCTATTATTGTTTATATTAAAATATATCAATTTTCAATTCTCTCTCTCTCTCTCTCTCTCTCTCTCTCTCTCTCTCTCTCTCTCTCTCTCTCTATCTATATATATATATATATATATATATATATATATATATATATATATATATATATATATATATATATATATATATATATATATATATATATATATATATATATATATATATCAAATAAAATAGATAAAAAATGATAAAATAAATATAATTACTTGAAAAAAAGATATTTAAAAATTGTAACATCCTTTCACATAATTAAAAATTAAATCACGTTATATATATATATATATATATATATATATATATATATATATATATATATATATATATATATATATATATATATATATATATATATATATATATATATATATATATGTGTGTGTGTGTGTGGTAAAATAGGAATATTGAAATCTTGAAATAAAGGAACATGAGGGAGACAAAGAGACAAATAAGCAGATCTGGCAACACAAGAGATAAGAAAAAGGTGAACGTAAAATTCGATTGATTCCCATATCTTGAAATGCGAATGTAAGACCAAATGCTTCGCAATTTCTGTGTACTCTCAGAAGGTGTTATGAGCGTTTGATAAATGAAAGATACCTGAGTCATCCTTCTCTCTTAGTCTTCGTTCCTTCCTTCGAACAAAGAAGCTCTTCCAATCGGTAATCCTGTAGAATTATGCAGAAACATGCGTACCAACGTTGATTTACTTCTAATATGAACACAAAAGATTATCTCACGTTGAGGAACTGAAATACTGAGACATTCAATAGGTTTAAAAATATTGTCACATGTACACATTTCAAAAAACATGGTTCGTACACGTGATCGTAGAGAGAGAGAGAGAGAGAGAGAGAGAGAGAGAGAGAGAGAGAGAGAGAGAGAGAGAGAGAGAGAGAGAGAGAGTTTAAATTATCTACGTGAATAACCAATAGAACACTCTATGAATAATAATTCAAAAGATAACTAATAAAAAAGGGATGCTTTTTGAACTCAAAATTAAGCAACCGCAAAACACAAGTTATTTTGAAAGATTTTTTTCCTTTTTATTAAAGAAGTTCTTAACGTATTCAAAGTTATTAATCGTGTGTAAAAGCAACGTTCGAGAATTCTTATTGTCTCGAATAAAAGAAGGTGAAACAAGAGACACTCTCGCAGAATAACACGAGGGGATAATAGCAACCATTAAAAAACTTCACGTGGGAGGTAATAAGAGACTAAAGAATCTTCTTATCTGGCGGAAAGGACACGTAGAGCAACTGCGCAAAAAGTAGATTACGAGATCTAAGATTTTCGAAACACTGGAAAGGGATCAACGCAAGGATCAAAAATGAAGGGAATATAACCGTGGGAGGATGAGTTTTACAAAGATAAAACTCTTAAATTTTAAAAGAAAAAGAATATATATATATATATATATATATATATATATATATATATATATATATATATATATATATATATATATATATATATATATATATATATATATATATATATATATATATATATATATATATATATATATATATATTCTCGTACAAGTCGATTGCATTGAGGATCGGTCCTTGATAGGATAAGCGAGGCTTGTTTTTATACGTAAATTCTGTGATTGTATCTACCTGGTGAGCAAAGAATTTAAGACACTTATCGAATAGCCCTGACGTCACCACGACAGAAGACTCGGATCTGTTTTTGTCGATCTCTCTAAAATTATTTTTTATATTAAAAGTAATAAAGAGAATTTATATAACCAATTGCAACTTTTACAATCTTTAAAACGACTTTGAATTTTTTTTACTGTATTATTAATAGGTTTTAAACTCTTATAATAATAATAATAATAATAATAATAATAATAATAATAATAATAATAATAATAATAATAATAATAATAATAATAATAATAATAATAATAATAATAATAATAATAATAATAATAATAATAATAATAATAATAATAATAATAATAATAATAATAATAATAATAATAATAATATTTCTACCTTCGTGTAATGGACAGATGAAACCAATCAGAACTTAATACTTTTGCAATGAACGTTTGCAACTTTCACAAGAAATATAAATGTTTTGATAGTTTCTTATACGTTTCTAATAAGTATAAAAGTCTCCTGTAATAAATTTTAAAGTAACTCCAATGAGCATTATACATACATTTCCTTTCATTTAAGCGATTCCTTAAAAATAAGTGATTGGCAGGAAAGAAAATCCGAGAAAGAAAATGATGATAAACCAAATTTTTAATTTCAAACTTCTTAATTCTTTTTAACTTAATTAATAAGACTTTTTTTTAATCTTTTTTTCTTTCCTTTTCCTTAATTCTTCGTCTTTATCTTCATAATTAGATAAAGAAGCAAACTCATGTATAATATTATTTTTTTTTACCTCTTCCAAAAGCTAAACTGGGAACAGTGACCAAATAATTACTATAATAAATAATATATATATATATATATATATATATATATATATATATATATATATATATATATATATATATATATATATATATATATATATATATATATATATATATATATATATATATATTTACTGCTAGTGATGTTATAATTTCGAGGAATCGAACCCGGGCCCAAAAGATGGAAGTCCGTTGTGTTGACCACTACTCCACTGATGGTTCAAAAGGAAATAATCCAGAACTTCTACTGACATATCTCGCCTAGTGAAAAGTCCCTTCAATATTTCCCCGACCACAACTTGGGCGTAGCGTCAACATGGACCAGGTTATATCCTGAGTATAAATCGAAGTGCAAATGTTATAATTTTAATAACCACAATGATAAATCAACCGTGGAATCATTATTTATAAATTTAAATTCGTGTACTATAATCTAATTTTTGATAGGAGCTCTCTCTCTCTCTCTCTCTCTCTCTCTCTCTCTCTCTCGGATCATAATTTATTTAAGCTTTTAGTTCCATTTATTTTATTCTTAAAGATTTTAAATATTTTCGTGTTGAAAGTTTTTTTTTCCTTTTTCTTTTTTTAAGCAACATTTCCTCTAATTTTCCTCTAATCTAGAGGGCCAAAAAAATATTTATTACTGCTAAAATTTTAATAAAATCAAAGCAGAATTATATGAAGTTAGGTCAGTCACTCATATTAAAATGTTGATGTTATAAATCAATAATAATTTATTTGGTAAAATAATTATTAGTAGTTTTTCTGTATTATATAATCCAAATATATTTTTCCTTTTTTGAAAACAAAATCAATAAACCTTATCAAAACTCATAGAATTTATTCTTTTAAATTTTGACGTAAAAATATTGGAGTTACCTTTTATTAGAAACTTAATTAAAAAAACTATTTTAAAATTAAATAACCAATATTTCTAGACTCAGTTCAAACCCGAGGTTTAAGAGTGGATAATACGAAATCTAGCAAAGACCTTTTTATCCAGGAAAACTTAGAAATGAGAAAACAAGACTGCGTTGCCATGAATTAAAGATTATATATATATATATATATATATATATATATATATATATATATATATATATATATATATATATATATATATATATATATATATATATATATATATATATATATATATATATATATAGTATGAATGGATAAGGGAAAAAATTAAATCCCTTATTACTATGCATTGGGTAAGCAATTATTTAATGTATTTCAATCAAAATATTATAATAAAAATAAGCTAATACAAATTGGCGTCGAATTCTAAATTAGGTAATCATTGGATAAGTAAAAACCAAATGTTAATATTGACACTTAAACCCTATCGACATAAGAATTATATTCGTCTGTCGATTTCCCTTTGGATTGAAGGTATTTCCCGAATATCGTCGAAAAGAAATTTTCCTTCTTACGAAACTTAAAAAAAGAAAGAAAGAATAATAAAGTAGAAGAAAATAAGAAGGATATGAGAGAAAAAAAGAAGAAGGAAGGTATTAGGCTAAACTTCCGCTTGCACCTGGCTTTAATGACACACCTGGTGGATGGATAAACGCGGAGCAGGAAGAGACTACAAAGATTTCTTTCGCAAGAGACGAGGGAGAGATTCGAGATTTCAAAAATTGAATTTCAAGAAGCATCTTTTCCTTTTATTTTCGGTGGCGTAATTTCAAACTCACAAAAGACATCATTTGCATTACAACTTATTCCATTTACAACCTCCCTTCTTTACTATTTTTCCTCTCTACTTACACTTTATATATATATATATATATATATATATATATATATATATATATATATATATATATATATATATATATATATATATATATATATATATATATATATATATATATATATATATATATATATATATATATATATATATTATATTTATACTTTTTTTTTTTTACCTTCTCACCCCTGACCACCCCACGCTGGGGAGGCCACACTTCGCTAATGAAGCCGCCCACCGCAGACGGCCTCCTCCAGAGATCACTCAAGGCAGAGATGTTCCAGAAGATTCTGGGGCGAGAATTAGAAGGACAGAGTAACAGGAAGTGCAACACGGTCTCCGGGGCCTCTCCGCATCTGGTACAAGTGGGAGATGTTGTCTGGTTTATATTGTATTTGTGTTTGTATTGTTGTAAGTTTGGATGGTGCCCACATCTCAGCCTTGATAGGGAGATTTTTGAGTGTCTTAGAAGGTTGTTGAAGTCGGGATTTATTTCGGGAGGGTGTGTGTTAAGAATGTTGTTTGGTGGTCTGTTTGTCAAGTAGGAATGTGTTCGATGAGTATGAATGAATATGTTTGGTTGTTGTGGTGTTGGGAGGGGATGGGGGGATGTGATTTAGGATTGGTTTGTAGAAAGTACCTGTGGATGATGGTGGTTGTTTTATATATATATTATTATATATATATATATATATATATATATATATATATATATATATATATATATATATATATATATATATATATATATATTATATATATTATATAAGGTATACTTGTGAGCTTCAGACTCCAGACTTATTTATGTCCGTTTAAATTTGTCCTATTGCATTGAAGGAAATACAACAAAAAAAAATATTGCGAGAGACAAAATTTCTAGGTTTAAAAATATTATATATATATATATATATATATATATATATATATATATATATATATTATATATATATATATATATATATATATATATATATATATATATATATATATATATATATATATATATATATATATATATATATATATATATATATATATATATATATATATATATATATATATATATATATATATATATATATATATATATATATATATATATATATATATATATATATATATATATATATATATATATATATATATATATATATATATATATATATATACCACAGAAAAATAGATTTCTTTAATTTACTGTTCCAATTGTTGTTATCAGCAACTATGACAGTTTCATTCGATACGATTTTGCAAGTAATCGGTATATTTATGATCAATGATTTTTCAGTCCGGCTTAATTAAACTTATTTATTTTCTTAATTATTATTACTATAGAGTACATTCATGACAGTGAAGTATTTTTCTACTGTGAAAGAACCCCCTATAGATACAACCACCGACCCGTGAATGGTGGTAAAATGCATTTGATAATCGATATATATTGCTTTAATATATAAGATTGGGACAAATAATCGCCAATCATTTCAAATTTGTCCTGAAAATTGCATGAAAAAGTTAAATTAAAAACAGACAAACGTCTGAGATGTGAATATATATATATATATTATATATATATATATATATATATATATATATATATATATATATATATATATATATATATATATATATATATATATATATATATATATATATATATATATATATATATATATATATATATATATATATTCGATTGAGAGTGAAAGGCTGCTTAATATATATACCATAGGAACATAGGAACATAGGAAAATAGAGACAGTTAGAAGCCACAAGGGCCTATCGAGACTGTCTCAGTCCAAACAAATAATAACAATAACAATACTAATACATGCACGAAAGACTAGGTCTATCCCACCCTAGTTATCAGTACATTCATGCAAAGATAAAAGTAAAACTAAGCCCAATTATACATGCAATATTCAATGAACCATCATCAACTACAAAAAAACTGCCGTTAGGCTTTCCAAAACGAAATCGAATTACTCCATAAACTGAAGAAAAGATTGTTTCTACATCACAATTTAAGAGATCTAAATTCAAAGTATTAGAATTTTGCATGTCTGTCCATGTTCTCACATATTAAAATTTTTAAAGTCAATGTTCTGAAGAGACTATTATACATGGTGTCCCACTCGCTCTATGCCCTTGATATGAGCTTATAGATATCAAATTAATGGTCGTAAGTTAATAAATTTGCCACGAACAAACCTTGGTGTGTTAGAATCTTGTTAACATCACAAGTGTCGGAAGTGAACGCCATTAAAATCTAGCCACCATGTTATGAAAGGTTACCGCCAACATACTGGGAGTCACAGATTCAATTGCCAGCCGAATGTTGTCTTTCAGTTGCATGAGAGAACGTGTTTTGTTGTGATACACTTTCCCTTTCAGTATGCCCCGTACTAAGAAATCTGGCGGGGTGAGGTCAGGCGACCTTGGTGGACAAGAGTCCCTTGGAAATTGCCCGATCTTCAAAGAAGAACTCGATTTTGTACATGCTGACGTTGGACGTGTGGAAAATGGCACCATCCTACTGAAAGTAGTTAATACGGAGTTCTTCGTCATTCAAATGATTTACGAACTCATTAAAGATGTTCATATGACCAATACTTTGATATCTATAATCGCATTTCTGGGGCAGAGAGCGAGTGGGACACCCAGTATTATATATTTAAATTACAGGTATTTACACATGTGAATAAAAAATAAAGAAAAGACAATTTAATTCTTCCTTATTATAAAACTGTCAAAATTATTAAAATTTTTAAAGTATACTTTTCCTATTTCATCGTCATCGTCAAAAAAATATTATCCGTCTCAACTATAATATATATATATATATATATATATATATATATATATATATATATATATATATATATATATATATATATATATATATATATATATATATATATATATATATATATATATATATATATATATATATATGAAAGAGGTGACGAAGTTCTTTGATTGAACAAAGAGTTCAATCATTAAGCAGCCACATGTTGAAAGCTTCAAAATTCATTAACTGAGTAAAATATATTTGAAAAGGGAATTGTTTATTGCTTGTCTTAAGAGCGGTTTGATAAAAGAAAGAACCGATTAAGCGAGTTTGATCAAAGCACGATTTACTCTCTGCATCATCTCCACTTGATTATTTTTGTAGATCAAAACACTCTTAATATGTTGAAAAAACATTTCGTTTCAGACTTTATGTTGAGTCGATTCGATTTAATTTATAATATAATTAATGTTCTGATTTATAGATTATTACAATATCATTCTTGCACTGTTGCTTGTGGTGGCTAAAACTGAAAAACAATCTCACTCACAATACATTTTATGAACAGGAATAAGAATATTTAAAAGTGTATGATTTAACATCTCCTCCCTCACCCTCTTATATATCTACGAATATTTTTTATTCAATACCATTAAAGACCTTTGCACGAACTTGATTTAATTAATTAAAAGATCTGAAATCATACGTTTACTCGTTTAGAGCAGTGTTTCCCAACGTGGGCATTGGTGCCAGTGGCGGGCGTTCATAGGGAGGAAATGGGCAGTGGAAAAAGTTTTTGATTTAGGTGGGCGGTGAAAGTAACGAAGTGTGCAGTGGCTTTATTCGTATAACTATGAAACTTTAAAGTACGTACTATAAAATAAAAAATTTGTTTAATATATATATATATATATATATATATATATATATATATATATATATATATATATATATATATATATATATATATATATATATATATATATATATATATATATATATATATATATATATATATATATATATATATATTATCCTTTTATTTTTTTTTTTTTTTTTTTTTTGAAGGAAAGTGGGGGTGGGTATGAGTATCCGCGCGACTAAGAGATTGCGTGGGGGTATTTGAAAGAGAGGTTGCTTGGGGGGTATTCAAAAAATTTGTTTGAATGGTAAAGTAGTTAAAAAATAATGGAAGGATACGAACCTTTAATTGCTTTGCAATTATTATGAAGTAAACATCGACATTATTCTTTTTGCAAAGCTTCCAGATATGACTAATTAGAAAAATTAATGTTTTTCAATAGAGCATTAATTATTAAATATATATATATATATATATATATATATATATATATATATATATATATATATATATATATATATATATATATATATATATATATATATATATATATATATATATATATTAATATCCCTAAAAAAAATCTGGCTCCCTTTTTTGGTCTACTGATTCTTGTCATTTGTTTTCAATCTTTGTTTGTTGAAAAGTGTTTATAGTGTCTAAAAACAGTTTATTTTTTGAATTCATAGAGCTCATAGTCATGTCAGAATCAAAAAAGAAAGTCTGTAGGCAGTACAATGTGGAATTTGAATATTTGAAGTTTGGATTTGTTCCATTGCCAAGTAATTCTGAGTAGCCATTATGTCTTCTCTGTGAAAAAGTATTTACAAACGAAGCTATGAAACCATCTAGGCTTTCAGACCATCTTAGAAAAATACACTTTGATAAAGTAAAAGAAGACTTGCCTTATTTTAAAGCAATTCGAGTTAAATATCTTAGTAGAAAGTCCATTCAAACAATACTTACTAGTGCTACATCGAAAATTGATGATTGTTTAATCTGCTCTTATAATATCTCAAATGATTGACAAATCAGGGAAGCCTCCTGAAAAGCTAGCTTTGCCAGCTATAGAGGATGTACTTCTCACTGTGGTACATCATCCTTCACCAAGCCAAAATATTAAAGCAATTCCGCTTAGTAATTCTGTTCAGAGGAGGATTGATGAGATGGCCGACAACATTAAAGAAACCTTATGTAACACTAAAAACTTAACAATTTGGTTTAGAGTTAGACGAGTCAACTCTGCCTGGCAATGAATCATTACTTTTAGTTATGTCTGTTTTATTAAGGATTCGAAAGTTGTTCAAGAGTTATTTTTGCAGAGGAGCTTGAAACAGACACCAAAGGGGAATCAGTGTTTTCTACTGTAGAGTAGTATTTCAAAAAGAAAGAAATTCCAATGAGAAATATTATTGCTTGTGCGACTGAAGGCGCACCAGCACAACAGGGTGTTAAGAGGGTTTCTCGCATTTTTAAAGAAAGCCGTACCCAATGTTCTTACAGTGCACTGTGTCATTCATAGGGAACATTAAATCTTTTTACATAAGGTAAGGTAAAAGAAGATTTCACAAACATAGCTGAGGTAGAAAGATAGTTGTTCATAAACAAATAGAATTACTGTTATTTTGATATTAGATTTCAAAAATTTATTTGTACTTTATAGTGGTTTACATTGGTATTCAAATTTCAAGTTTTTTTATGGGCAGTTGGGAGTGAAAATAAATTGGGGATTCAAGTAGGCGCTCCTACAAAAATGGTTGGGAAACATTGGTTTAGAGTGTCAACTCTCTCATATTATCTATTCATTTGAAAGTTGTTCTTCATTCGAGTTTTTTGAGTCTTCTCCATTTCTATCGACCTCTGTAAAACTAATTTAGTCAAAATTTTATAATGTTTGTATTTCGTGGACAAAGAAACAGAATTGGCTATGAACGCTGCACAATATCAATTTTGTTTCTTCTTGTTTGAAGGAAGTATGACTTTTTCAACAGGAATTTTTTTACCATTTTTAGATTACAGATCGGTTCAATTTAGTGAATAGATTTATAAAAAGTAAAGTTTATATTTCTTCAGGTCAGCTATTTACAGATTTAAGTTTAGCAGACTTTAGAATACTTTTAAATTCAAGATTAAGTTTTTTTTTTTTAATTAATAACATGAACTGCCAAAAGTTTAAACTATAAAACGTTCAATAAATTACAAATTTCTTATTATTCCCTAAGTAAACAAGTTGTACTAATGCCTATTATATATATATATATATATATATATATATATATATATATATATATATATATATATATATATATATATATATATATATATATATATATATATATATATATATATATATATATATATATAATATATATATATATATATATATATATATATATATATATATATATATATATATATATATATATATATATATATATATATATATATATATATATATATATATATATATATATATATATATATATATATATATATATATACAAGAGAAAGATAAATAAAGTTGAATCTGATTTTTATAGGTTCAAATTTAAATTAATTTAAAGACAATATATTCAAGGATTTTTTAATTCCTTTAAAAACAAACTTTTATAATAAATATACTTTTATATTTAATCCTTTCAATTCAAATATAATCCGAAAATTATTTTAATCTCTAATGAGACCAAAAGTGAATAAAAACAGATCAAAGTTTGTTTTTTAAGCCCTAATGTCCCACTTCTTTCTTTCAGTATATATATATATATATATATATATATATATATATATATATATATATATATATATATATATATATATATATATATATATATATATATATATATATATATATATATATATATATATATATATATATATATATATATATATATATATATATATATATATATATATATATATATTGACAAACATTTTATACATGTACTGCTGTTACATAAATATTATAACCCCCACAGGAAATAAAGCAGAAGTTAAAATTAAAGCAAGACTTTCGGAAGGTCAACTGCCTTTCCACATTCAGGTTTGCTCTTAGAAAGAAGCATAAGCCTAAATGAGGAAAGGAAGTTGACCTTTCGAAAGTCTTGCTTTTAGTTTTAACTTTTGTTTTATTTCCTACGGCTATATATATATATATATATATATATATATATATATATATATATATATATATATATATATATATATATATATATATATATATATATATATATATATATATATATATATATATATATACACCTCTGGTGGGCAAAGGCCAGAGGCGTACTACTAAAATTTTCACCAGAGTTTGGGAGAAAATCGGAAACCTGGTCAAATTAAAGCCTACATGTCCTGATGCACGGCGTTTGAAGGTCTGTAAGTTATAGGAAGTTGGGAAAATAGATGAAACGAGTGTTTTGCAGACTTTACCAGTAAAGTACATGCCAGATTGGGCAAATGGGTTAAGTCTGGTGTCAGAGAGGTAGACAGAAAGGATTAAACTGTAGAGAAAAGAGTGTCGCACGAGCTCTTCTCAATGGAGGAAATATGCGACGAGAGAGTACAGAAGAGCAGTAATCATTGTAATAGCGATAGCATAGGGAGACTGATGTAACAATTCGACGGGCAGAAAGAGACAGGAGAGAATTAGTGAGAGCAGAAGAGTTGAAAAGTCGAAAAAGCCCTAGACTCCACCTTTTCAAGGAGAGCTTCACGAGTGGAACCACCACTTTTGTGTGAGACGTACTCAATACAGAGGCGAACAACACCCCTATAAAGGGTAAGTACCTGTGGTGGAATGAAGACATTCTGAAGGCGCCCCAGAACACCTAACCTTTTAGAAGCTTGTTTAGAAAGAGATGTAATGTGATCTTTTCAAGAATCATCAGGAGAAAAAGAAACACCAAGAATATTAAGGAGAGATGAAGGTTTGAGTTGTGGGCTTTCAATGAAGATATCATACTTGTTTGGAAGATTGTGTCGAGTAGAGAGCTGGAGGAATTGAGTTTTGGTGTCATTTTTTGAAAACGACTGTGTTTTCTCTGCCCCAATTTGAAATGCGAGATAGATGAGAGGTCAATTGCTCCAAGGCTACCCTCCTTGGGTCTATTAAATGCTGTTGGGAGGGGCGCCTTTCAAACTGAAAAGAGTAATTGAAAGGTGGAGTCATCGTCATAGGAGTGGATAGGAGACGAAGTAGTAGAGAGAAGGTCATTATTGAAAAACAGAAGAAGTGTTGGGTATAGGACAGATGATGAGGAACACCACTATTAATAGATTTAAAGGATGAACTGTGGTCGTCTACAACAGCTGCTATAGAATGACTAGAAAGGAAACCAGAAAGCAGGCCACTGAAAGAAGGATAGCTTTCGAAAGAGGGACGTTTTGAAATCAAAGCTTTGTTACAGACGCTATCGAAAGTTTTCTATATG
>SEYY01017794.1:125000-129394 GCA_009176605.1 Armadillidium nasatum
ACGTGAAGAGGAAAGGAAGGTGAGAGATACCATTTCCTCTTTCACATTTACATTGATTTACAATATTTTATAGAGGAATTAGTCTTCTTTTCTGCTGACACAGCAAAAGGCTATTAATGATTGATTTAAGTATTAAGATTACGAACATTCAAATAATTTTCCAAAATCATTTTAGCGGTTTTTGAGAGTCTCACCTAATCAAGTTTTAATTAGAAAGTTCAAAGAATTTCCCATTTCAACTTATATATATATATATATATATATATATATATATATATATATATATATATATATATATATATATATATATATATATATATATATATATATATATATATATATATATATATATATATATATATATATATATATATATATATATATATAATATATATATATATATATATATATATATATATATATATATATATATATATATATATATATATATATGTTGATTTTATGTAATTTTGTTTTACATCACTCAGAATGAATTTTTTTTTTTTTTTTATTTTTTTCATTCTGTTACATATTTTTTATTTATTTTTTTTAATGCAAATCAAACATGCACTGTTGCATCTTTAAGTCACTTCAAATTTCTTTATAATTATTATGTTTATTTATGACAGTAGGATGCTTTAAGCAAATGAAAATTTAAAACAACTTTAAACTGTCAAGTAATGCAAAATACTAAAGAAGGTCATTGATGAAAATTATAAAAAGAGTTGGGGAGAGAACAGATCCTTGAGGAGCACCACTAATTATAGATTTAAAGAAAAAACGGTGACCGTCTACAACAGCTGCTACAGAACGACCGGAAAGGAAATTAGAGAGAAGGTCACCGAGAGAATGATAGATTCAGAAAGAGAGAAGTTTGGAAATCAAAGCTTTGTTGCAGACTCTATCGAAGGCTTAAGATATGTTTACCGCCACAGCGAAAGACTCACCGAAACCCCGAAGAGCGGAGGACCAAGAGTCTGAAAGAAGGGAAAGGAGATCACCAGTAGAGCGTTCTTTACGAAAACCATACTGGCGATCAGAGATAAGATTAGAAGAATTAAGGTGTTTCCAAATCTTCCTGTTAAGGATAGATTTGAAAACTTTAGAAAGAACGGAGTTTAAAGAAATAGGACAATAGTTAGAGGGTTGAGAAGGGTCCCCCTTATTGGGCACAGACTGAATGAGTCACGTTTCCAGCAAGAATGGAAGGCCGCAGGAGGTAGAGAGACAGAGACTAAATAGTTGGCTAGGTGAAAGTTCAGAAGCACAAGTTTTGAGAACCGCTGGAGGAAAACCATCAGGACAATACACCTTCTTAGTATTAAGCTCAGAGAGAGCAGAAATGACATCTTTAGAAGAAATTAAAATATTAGGCATAAATGAGTCAGAGGGAGTTGAAGGAGGAGGAATAGCTCTGGAATCATCAAAGGTAGAGGTAGAGGCAAAAGTTTGAGCTGAGAGTTCAGCTTTAGTAGAAGGTAAAATGGCAGTTGTGCCATCAGAAGAAACTAGAGGAGAGAAAAAGGAAGAAGCAAAGTTAGAGTTGACATTTTTAGAAAAATACCAAAAAAGGGTGAGAGGAGTTAGGAACCAAAGAAATGTTGTTGCATTTATGATGGAGAAAAGAGTTTTTGGTATCTCAAAGAATGGATTTTTCACGATTCCTGGATGAAATATAATTTGAATAAGTTTTAAGAGTTTGAAGACGACAGTAATCTCTGAAGGCAACATCCCTACGGAGGATAGTGCCAGAACGAGTAGAGTTAAACCAAGGTTTGTTAGGTTTAGTAGAAGGGAAAGAATATGGAATGTACGCCTCTATGCCTGAGAGAATCACCTCGGGTATGCGCTCAGCAAACTCTGAGGTATCCCTTTCACGAAATCAGTAATCATCCCATGGGAAATTAGTGAAGAACAATCGCAAGTCAAAACCAGTTCGCAGCTCCGAAGTGCCAGAAACGTCTCCTCGCCAAAGGCGGAGTCCGTTCTTGAGGAAGACTTGAAGAGACAGAACAAGATACAGAGATAAGAAGGTTATAAGATGAAACCAGAGGAAGAAAGAGTTTAACAGTATAAGGAAAAGGATAAGAGGTTAAGTACAGATCAAGTATGTTGGGTTCATCACCAAGACGATCAGTAATACGGGTAAGGAGTTGCACCGATATCTCAAGGTTGTTATGGACAGAAAAGTGGTAGGCAAGTTCACCAGCCGGATCATGAGAAACAGATGGAAGCCATTGGAGTTGGTGAACATTGAAATCACATTGAATCACGGAGAATGAAAAAGAAGAAAGAATGTGCTCTATTTTGAAGTTTAAATAGTCAAAGAATATTTTATAGTTAGTAGAATTAGGAAATAAATGGACAGAACAAATAAATTTAGAAGTAGAATTGCAAGAGAGCTTAAGGCATAAAGTAGAGAATTCAGTAGACTCCAAATTAGAGACACAAGAGCAAAAAACATCGTTGCTCACATATGCACAACATCTGCTTTGACTGAAAATTGAAGATAGAGACGGTAGGAGGTAACAGAATAAGGTTTGCTGTCAGCACACTCAAGCAATTATAATATTAATATATTGTTCTGTTATATGTGATGATTAAGTACTTATTGGGACGTTTAACTTTTATTTTAAAACTGATGATGGGTCAGGTGTAACCCGAAACTTCAGAAGTATTTTAAAATATTTCGTATTCTCGTTATTAAAACAAGAATTTTTTATATATATATATATATATATATATATATATATATATATATATATATATATATATATATATATATATATATATATATATATATATATATATATATATATATATATATATATATATATATATATATATATATATATATATATATATTATATATATATCTCAGTGTTTCTTTTCTCGCCATCTTTCTTGGAAGGATCCCATTACTTCTCTTTCTAAACAAGCTTCTAAGAGATTGGGTGTTCAGAGGCACCTTCGTGATATTTTTGCTCCACTCCAGTTGCTTGCTATTTATAAAGGTGTTCGCTCCTGTATGGAGTACGTATCATACATCTGGGATGGTTCCACACATACAGCTCTTCTCGATAGGTGGATTCTAAGGCTTTTAGTCTTATAGACCTTTTGATCTTACTAACTCTCTTAAATCTCTCTATACTATTGCTATTACAGCTGTCACTGCCCTTCTGAACTCTCACGTCGCATACCTTCTCCATTGAGAAAGACTCGTGCGATATGACTTTGTACACAGTCCCATTCTTTCTCTGTCCAACTCTCCGACTGCAGACTAAACGCTATGCTCAATCTTACATGTACTCTACACGTAAAGCTTGGAACACACTCCCTTTATCTGTTTTTCCAACTTACTTTGAATAGCAAACTTTTAAACGCCGTGTATTGGGACAAGTCGGCCATGAATTTCCTGATTTCCGGTATTTTCCCAACTCTGGTGGAAATCGATAGGCCTCTGGCCTTTGCCCATAAGGAAAGATATAATATATATATATATATATATATATATATATATATATATATATATATATATATATATATATATATATATATATATATATATATATATATATATATATATATATATATATATATATATATATATATATATATATATATATATATATATATATAAGATAAGAGAGAGAGAGAGAGAGAGCATAACAATTGATTTTTAAAAGAAATTGTTGTATAAAATTTTCTTTTGAATTTTGAATGAAATGAAATTTTTTTTTGAAATAAAGTTTTTTACCTGACAGTTTGCTTCACAAATCAATCAAATTGAAGCGAAGATTTATTCATTTTATTTATTTATTTTCTTTCTATTTAATTTTAAATTTTTTATATCTTCTTTTCTCAATTTATTTATTTTTATTTCAATTATTTATTATTTTTTTTAAATAATTTCTTAAGTACCTTTTTTCTTTTCTTTTCTTCTTGAAGATTTTATTTTCCAATTTTTAAATATCGTTTTGATCTTTCAATTCTTTAAATTGAATTGAAATATTAGTATTTTATTATCTTTACACACACAGACACACACACACACACACACACACACAACATATATATATATATATATATATATATATATATATATATATATATATATATATATATATATATATATATATATATATATATATATATATATATATATATATATATATTAATAATATATTATATAGTAAGTTACACTTGTGGTAAATAATAGGAAAAAAAATTTTTTTTATATATCTCTTACAAAGTTAAAATCTTGAAGCAAGATTATATTAAATATATAAATATATATAATATATATATATATATATATATATATATATATATATATATATATATATATATATATATATATATATATATATATATATATATATATATATATATAT
>SEYY01017795.1:5000-15288 GCA_009176605.1 Armadillidium nasatum
ATATATATATATATATATGCAAAAGATAAGAAAACTTTAACTTGCTTAAGAAATTTCAAGTGACTAACAAGACTAACAAGAGAATGAACAAAATAATAATGATTAAAATAACAAAATAACAGTAAAAAAATATTACAAAGTTAATATATAAAATAAAAAAAATAATGTAAATAAAATTTAACATATAGAGAAAAGTTTTATCACATCTCGAAATTTCACTTCAAAATTATTATTTGCATGCAAATTTCCATTTAATTAAGGTTTTTGATAAGAAATATATAAAGATTCTAAAAAAGAATGGAGGTCCGACTCACGCTTAAAATCTAAAAATTTTAAAACTTGAATCTTGTATTGAATAATTTAAATGGAGAGGATGAGTGTTAATAGAAAAATAGGTGAGATGATGCAACTGATCCAAAGTTATGAAGGAAACACCTTTTTGATCAGCAATGCGGAATGAAAGACTTCGAGTAGTCTTTCCAATATAGGCAGCTCCACAGCTGCCACAATTGTTTTTATATATCACTGATGAGCAAAAAGGTGTAGGAAGTATTTCCTTAGAATTGAAAAAACTTGCCAAAATTGTAATTATTATTAAAAACTAGTTTAATTTTTAATATTTCATTAATTTTTTCGTTCTATTCTCCCCCAAAATGACAACTTTAGGAATAAAAGTTTTTTAGGAACTGTTAATTTGGCCGGAAAAGACCATTGAAATTATAAAGAGCCGTTTTCTAAAATCATTTTTAATGAGAGAGTCGGGGAGGGAATCCATTTTTTAGAAAAAGTAATTTTAAGAAATTCAGTTAATTTTATATATTAATACAAGATAAAAAAATCTTATAGGCTCTATCAAATAATATCTTCCAAAAATTAACTTTGTAAATATGAGAATAAAAGACTAATACTTAGTGGTTAATCCGGTAAAAGTTGGCCTCCTGTAAACACCGGTTTGGAATTTATTTTCTTTATATATATTAATGTTAAGAAATGTCAAAAAATTATTTTCTTCAATATTAAAGAAAAAAATTCGCTAGCATTTCTATACGTTAATATATTTCTGTTGCAGAAGAAAGGAAACGATAGAACAGGAAATAAAACTAGTACTAATATAACTATATATATATATATATGTTACATCAATTCCAAAGTCAATGTATCAAAACGATGATACCGAAATAGAGTCGGAGAGTTATTTAATTCCTTCTAGTTCACCTTCATCTCCATCAAGCTTCTTCATCAATGTCTATCCTAAATTCGATGATAACCTTCGAAAGTATTCTACAGTGAACCATATGGATGAGAAAGTAGGATCTCAAGCAGCTCTGAAAACTTAGTAATTAGCTGAAGTAGCAGCAGTACTGAATCAGTCTCAAGGACGATTCAGCGAAACAGCTAATTATTTATAAAATCAGTCTAAAGGACGATTACAGGTTAAAGAATTCATTAACTTCTCTGAATCCTTTTAATCCCAGTTCTTTGCACAATTTAAGGGTTTCTGTAATCATCTCGTCAGAAATACTGCTACTTCTCATAAGCCTGAAGAAAAAGGTCTAATTTTTAGATGAATTTATTGATTAATTTCTGCCTAAAGAAGATTCTTCCCGGACTGGCAACCCAGTTGTTACGGAGCTCTTTATAGAGAAGAGTAAGAGATAGCAATTCTGTTAAGGAAAGAGAAGCTGAAGCTGAAAGGGTTAGGATTGCCCAGAAGGAATCCGAAGCAAGAGCGGTAGCTGAAGCCGAAAAAATTAATGATTTTGAATTAAGAGAAATTAAATTACAAGCGCAATCAGGAATATCATATCATACAACTATATTGAATAATAGTAATAATCGTAGAGTCGAAGACTTCGAGTTAGCTCCCTTCAATGATGACAATGATGATATTAAACACTACGTGGAAGAATTCGAGTATTTCGCACTGGAAAATAAATGGAACCCAAGTAATTGGACATGTATTTGGGTTCTCTCCTTACGGGAAAAGCCTTGGGCGTGTATGCACGAATGCCTAGTCACGAGGCAGATGATTATTTCAAATTGAAACGTGCGTTGTTACCCAAGTTTGATAGTTCTGGAGATAAATGTCTTCTAACGAGAGAAGAAAGAAATTTAGATGATAAAGGGAATTTTAAAATAGAACTTGTTAAATCGAAACATGAAATATTTGTTTCCCCTTCCACTTCTGGAAGCGAATCGTTTCAACAAATAATTTTTGGTCAGGAATTCCCCATGAAAAGAGAGAATTCTCTTTCTGAAATTTTTGCTGAGAGGGAAGAACCGTCATCGCAGGACTTACCGATTCTCCCTTCATTACCTAAGTGAAAAAGGAATGAAGGTGAAGCCTCTTCTTCATCTAAAGCACTTATGGAACAAGATGAGAAAGAAGAAAGCTCTGTTACTTCCAACGTTCTTAGTTGGTCCGATAATGCACTGTCGTCCAAGCGGTTGAATAACCAATCTATAACTTCTCGTAAATCGTACATGGAAAGAAATAAAGAGAGGGAAGTGGAATATGATATAACCCTAACTCTTGAATTGGAAAAAGGGAACACTCAAGAGACTGAAAAGAGAGATACTTCTATTCACGTAACTACTTCTGAAAAGAAATCCCAAGTTGAACGACCAAGAATGAGAGACTCGGAATTCGGATTCGAAAATAAAGTTGTATTTAACGTATTCGATAAAGACATTAATGTAGAAAGGAACGAAGATAGACATGAACACGATTTACCTGTAAAGATGAGGAGAGATCATTCTCTACGTAATGAAGAGAAAGCTGTTAAAAAGTCATGGCTAGATTGTGAGAAAGCTTCCCAGTCGTCTTCATCTCAGAATGAACGAAGCTCTAAAGACCTCGATAAGAAACGTGTGAAAATTCAAAGGAATAATTTTTTAAATGAACGAGGAATGTGGAATGAAAAGAAATTTGATGTTAATGTTAGTCCTAAATTTGGAGATAAACACATAAGCTCTTTTACGAAAAAAATTACAAAGATTCAAACAGAAGAAGTCAATCATAAGACAAGCAAAAGTCGATCAATAACGCCCCCAGTTGTTACGGAACTGTTTATAGAGAATACAGGGAGATAGCAATTCGGTAACTTATGATCGTCCTTACGACTGATTCTTCGTGGTTTCTTATCCAGTTAGCTACTAAGTATTCCAAATCACTAATATTCTTCCTTCTCGTCCGTAGGGTTCTTTACATATTAAAATCTGTTGTCTAGGGTTAACAATTAAACTTTCCTTAAGTGGGTTGATAGTTGTATTTCATCGGTGTCTAACATCTGACTCTCTCTCAAGAGATTTAATAGATATATTTCATTCCAAGTCTACAATATGACTCATTATAAAATTTTGCGACTTTAACATTACGACTCTTAAAATACAAATTACTAAATATAAATAGTTTCTATATACAAAAGAATCTATTTATATTTTGAACGCATTTTTCTCTTTCAAAATATAAATAAAATACATAACAGAATTATAATAAAAATATCTTTTCTATACTTCGCAAATTAGAATAAGGAAAAGCATCCTTTTCCTGCTTCACGATTATGCGAAACCATTGATAACGTTATATATATATATATATATATATATATATATATATATATATATATATATATATATATATATATATATATATATATATATATATATATATATATATATACTCAATTCCATTCATTTTATTTCAGAACTTTCCTCACAGTGAATCAAACATCCCTTTACCAGAAAGTATAAAGAAAGAATTAGATGAAAATTCATCTTTTATAAAGTCAGAGCCAAGAGAATCTGATTTGGAATTTGTCTTTAATGAAGAGAAGGTCAAAAATAATGTCATAAAAACAGAAAATTCTGCAGTGATCATGAAGAAGTTTGATACTCAACATGTAAAGGTATGTTCTAAGTCATTAATTATTATTATTAAGTCATTTGCATTACCATATTTAACTCACCTTGGAAACAGATGGTTAAGAAGACAGGATGCATTACTTTTCTTATTATTATTATTATTATTATTATTATTATTAATTCAATTTCTTTTATAGAAATTTATGAGTGTGAAAAATGTTTCTTCGTTGCTAAATAAAGTAAATGAAAAGGGTTTAAAAGCACATTTTGAATCAGACGAAGAGGAATTTTTTGCACAAATTTTGACTTCAAAGTTTCCTTTGCTGCTTCTCAAGAAGTTTAGTCACAAGGAATTAATGGTAAAATATTTATAAATTTATTATTATTATTATTATTATTATTATTATTATTGTTGTTGTTGTTGTTGTTGTTGTTATTGTTAAAAGAAGTGTTTTCAAAAAGGCTTAATTATTATGTATATTTTGTGTTAGGCAGAAAAGACCTAAAAGCAGTACTGTTGTAAGGGAAGTCAGGAGATGTGGGAATGTAAATTATAGGCTGGGTTTATTTTTTATAACATGTAATGGCGCCCAAAATACCCTCCCAATCACCTAACCCCGATACAAACAAGGATAACACTTACGGTTGAAATGTATATAGGAATCTCCACTGCCTTTTGCACTTCAATCTTTATGTAAGTTGCTTCATCAAAAATCCAAGGTTTGAAGGGACCCGTCTGGCGCAGCAGAGGAACCGTCCAATTGAGATGAGAAACACAGCACCCTCGACTTCGTTCTTCTACAGTGCCAATCACACTTAATATCTTCAGACACACACAGGAGAATGAGCACACCAGTACAGTTTAACTGATTTATTACAAGATTCAATAACCCTCCCAATAATAATTTATCAAGAAAAAACAAATAATTTTCAAAATAAACAATCTTTGGTTCAATTTTTCAATGGTACCTAACTTTATATAATGTATATAAAATAAAAAAAACTTGCAGCTCCTAAGAAAATAACTGGAACTCACAATCAGTCCCAACAAAGAAAAGAACCTTCACCTTGTAAGAGGAAGTGGGTTTGTGGTGTACCAAAAGAAACACTACATACAAAACGGGGTCTTATCTTTAATCTCCTTTTAAGAATCGATCTCGATCCTTTTTTCTGAAGTTTCCAATTTCCAAGTATGGCTAAGGTTTTTTGATGTTAAGGACACTTGTAAGATCACACAACACCAAAAATTTTTGTAAATATCTCACCAAAACTAAAAAGAGTCCAAATAAAAAAAACTAAAAGAAATATAACTCAATTAATTCTTAACGAAATATAACTTTCTTTTTATATATATAAACAGTCTTTATATATCCATTTTCCTTTATTTTCCCTTTTACTAATTCTTTACCTTGTGATAGGAGAATTTCTCCAAAAGGGTTATGAAGACGTCTTTATTTCTCAGAACTCGTCACTTGAAAACACTGTTAACAAAATATTATTTTATTATTGTAATTTACTATCTTATTTTTTCATTTTGTATAATATTTTTACATAATACTAAACTATACAATTACCACGTTCGATATGGGAATTCAACTTTGTGTAAGTCTTTCCGGGTCTTCCTCTACAACTTCTTGATATATTCTCCTTAATTCTCAATGTCAATTTGTTTTAAATTTTATATGAAATTCCTTATAATTTACTTAATCTATTCTTATTATTCTATTCTTAATAATTACAATCAATTGGTTAATAACTATAATCAATTTCATATACTTAACTGAAAAATATAAAAAGTTTAGTATTCCTAACCTAACAAAATAAATATAAATAAATATATAATAAGAAGTTTTAATGATATTTTGATTTGACGTGTGGAATTGAAACTCTATCGGGTCTCAACTCCACTAAGGTCAACGCGTCCCTTTAAACTGTGACTCCCCAACTAAAATTTGAAGAACAAAAATAATTATCTAGAACCCAACTTGTTAGTGTATTATTTTAGCCCCAATAAAATTTAACATAAAAGAATAGCAAAGGTTTCTAAAAACATATTTGGATATACAGCTTTTAAGATAAAAAATTTTCATTATTGGATAATTATTGGATAAAATACAATACCATTTTTCTTCTAAACTTTTATAAAAACTAAAAATAGTAAAGAAAGGAAGAATAGAAAACTACTTTAATAAAAATACTTGAATTTTTTTCTACCTTTTTCTTTTTCATTTGTTTTGCAGACTCTCATGATGAATGCTGCTGAAGGAGAAAAAGATTTGGAAGTGAAAAGTACTTCAAAAAGCAAACCTCAGAGAGCAGAAGTGCCTCAACAAAACATAAAAAAGTATCATGTAGAAAATTTGAATTGCAGATATTGTAATTTTAGTTTTAAAAGCAAAGATGAGTTGAAGACTCATTTAAAAACACACAACAAAAGAAAGTTTAAGTGCGCTCATTGCAGTTATGAATGCAATTTGAAATCAAGATTAAAAAATCATATGCTGATTCACAGAAATATAAAGTTGTATAAATGTTCTGACTGCTCATATGAATGTAATCATAAAAGGAAACTTAAAAACACATATGCTTACACATGCAAATGTGAAATTATTTAAATGTTCTGACTGTTCCTATGAATGTAATCAGAAAGGAGACTTAAAAAGACACATGTTTTCACACACAAACGTAAAATTATTTAAATGTTCTGACTGTTCCTATGAATGTAATAAGAAAGGAAACTTAAAAAGGCACATGCTTACACATGGAAACGTAAAATTATTTAAATGTTCTGACTGTTCCTATGAATGTAATCAGAAAGGAAGCTTAAAAATACACATGCTTACACATGGAAACGTAAAATTATTTAAATGTTCTGACTGTTCCTATGAATGTAATCAGAAAGGACACTTAAGAACACACATGCTTACACACACAAATGTAAAATTATTTAAATGTTCTGACTGTTCCTATGAATGTAATCATAAAGGACAACTTAAAAATACACATGCTTACACACACAAACGTAAAATTATTTAAATGTTCTTACTGTTCCTATGAATGTAATCGGAAAGGAGACTTAAAAATACACATACTTACACACACAAACGTAAAATTATTTAAATGTTCTGACTGTTCCTATGAATGTAATCATAAAGGAAGCTTAAAAAACACATGCTTACACACACAAACGTAAAATTATTTAAATGTTCTGACTGTTCCTATGAATGTAATCGGAAAGGAAACTTAAAAAGACACATGCTTACACACACAAATGTAAAATTATTTAAATGTTCTGACTGTTCCTATGAATGTAATCGGAAAGATTACTTAAAAAAGCACAAACTTAATAAGCATTAAAGGAAGAAGAAAGTTGGGTGGTAATTTTTAATTTTTTTTTTTTTGCTATTTTCTATTTGTATATCAAACCCCAAAGTGAAAAACCTTAAAGAAAACTTGAAAATGTTTATAATTACTTATTTTGTCATTATTATTATTATTCCCTAATTTGCTATTTTATATTGGTGAAACTTTGGATTTTAAAAGAAGAAAATACCAACATAAATATTCGCTTCAAGTTGGAGATGAAAATTTTGCTTTACACAGGCATCGGATATCTAATAATCATAGAATTGGACTTGAAGAGATGAAATTACTAATAAAAGAAGATAATGTAAATAAAAGACAGTTTATAGAATCCTTTTTAATGAAAAATGTAAATAATTTTAATGTTCTTAATAGTAATATTTTATTGGATGATTTTACGAATTATATTGTTAAAAAGTTTTCGAAATTTTTAAGTTTTCTTAAAGGTCTTAATTAACAATTTTATTTAAACTACCAACTAATTATTTTTAGGCCTTTCTTTGTTTTAAAAAATCTTTTAGTAAACTAGAGCCTGAAAGAGGAAGGGTGGTTATCCCTTCGAAAGTCTTGCTCCAATTTTAATCAAGTTTTGTTTTTATTTCCTGTGGGTTTTTTAATGTCTACAATTTTACACGGTTATAGTGATATGTATATATATTATATATATATATATATATATATATATATATATATATATATATATATATTATATATATATATATATATAATATATATATATATATATATATATATATATATATATATATATTAGGGATGGAGCGATACCAAAATTTTTACCGATACCGATACCGGTATCGGAAAATATGCCGATACTTGATACTACTACCGATACCGATACTTTACTCTTATCCAAAAATTTTGCCGATACCGATACTGAAAAGGTCGATACCGATACCGGTATCGGAAAATATGCCGATACCGATACTTCACTCCATCCCTAATATATATATATATATATATATATATATATATATATATATATATATATATATATATATATATATATATATATATATATATATATATATATATATATATTAACGATTAATTAATTTTCTATCATTTCTATTATGATTATTATAATTATATAAGTGCAATTTGAAAAATAATAATAAACATGTTATGGGAAGAAGTTTTATTTAATAATAAAATTCAAAAAATAAAAAAAAAAAAAAAAAAAAAAAAAAAAAAAAAAAAAAAAAAAAAAAAAATTAAAAAAAAAAAAAAAATAATAATAAAATAATAATTAAAATATTAAAAGTATTAATGATCGTTATAGCGATAATAATCATCAACATACTAAGAAAAATCCTTAATCTTAAAAAAAAAAAAAAATCAACAATTTTTTTTTTTTTTTTTTTTTTTTTTTTAAATAATATTAAATATTAAACAATAATAATAATAATAAATACGTAATTATAAACATTTTAAAAATATTATTATTATTTCAATGTCCATTTAATACAACTAAAGAGAGAGTGGAAAGAAATGAGAGAGGAAATAGTGAAGGATTCAACTTTAGAAATAAAAACTTCATGCAAGATTTTATTCAAAACTTTTCATGTCCAATGTCATAAGAGTAAACAGGGGAGCCTGACCCCTCCCAGACTGCCAGCTAACCCCCCAGAATTTTGTCAATATAATTCAAAATTCAAGCATATATATGTATATAGTGGAGGGTTATGTTTGTGTGTTCCGTGTTGTGTTTGTGTTTTTTGTTTTCATCTTAATTGTTTTAATTTGTATTTTTAAATGATTATAATTAATTGTGTATCTAATGTGAAAATTTGTTTTATCAATTTTTTTCTGCGTTTTAAAATTTAGTAATTCAGTTGTTAAATTTACAACAAGGAGAACTAGCGCCGGATAAAATTCAAGATAAGTTTTTAGTGAATATTTTATGTTTTAAATAGAAATAGCTTTACAGTTATATAGTTAATTTTAACGTTTTAAAATTTGTTTTTAACGTAAATATTATTTCGGCTTTACTTTTTGTTTCTCTCTTTTGTTTGTTTGTCTGTCTGTTTCTCTTGATCGTGAGTGTGTGCAGAATGGCGGGTGTGCGCAGACGTGGGTTTTCTGTACACTTAGTCAATGTCCGTGGCTTACTTTCTAATTTGGCCTCTGTGGAATACCACCTCTCTAGTTCTCGTCCTAACCTTTTGCTATTGTCTGAGCCCCAAATATCTAAGAATTCCTCTTCAAACTTTTTTAATATATCCAACTATAACATTTCATAATTTCCGATCTAAGGGTGGAGTTTGTGCCTACGTAAACACTAACACTCCGTTGACACGTCTTGTGAATCTTAAATCTCCTAACTTCAATGTTCTGTGGCTTAAAATCTTTCTTCCTACCACTACGATAATCTTATGTTTCTGCTACTGTTCTCTCAAAAGAACAGATTTTTCTACCTTTTTCGAAACCTAACTACTACTACTACTCACGAGACTGTTACATCTTCACATCCAAATACTGAGGTCCTCTATTTTGGGGATTTCAATGTACACAACACTGAATGGTTGGGTTCCTCTCATACTGATCTAGGAGGGGTCGAGGCCGAATCATTCAGCACTCTCAACTATCTGGAGCAACTGATTAAAGAACCAACACACATTCCGGATAGTCCTAACCAATTCTTAAACACTCTTGACTTATGTTTCACTACTAGTCCTTCTCTCTATAAAACTCTATCTTCACACCTATTGGTAAATCTGACCACAACCTAATTACTTTTAATTTTCAAGCTTTCTCTCCAACTGCTCCACCCTGCCCTAAGTGTATCTTCTGGCACTTTGATCGGGCTGACTGGGAGGGCTTTGCGTTGCTACAATGCTAACTATCCTTGGATGGACTGCTTTGTCTCTGAAGACGCTTCAGTCTCTGCTGATAAGTTGGGGGCTGTAATCGTTGATGGGATGAGCAGGTTCATTCATTCTTCATCTAAATCTTTCTCTCCTCAAAATCCATGGTTCGATCGCGCCTGTTCTCTTACCATTCAGGCTAGAGACATCGCGTATCGAGGTTGGAAAAATTCTCC
>SEYY01017796.1:0-12879 GCA_009176605.1 Armadillidium nasatum
AAAACCCGAGTAAGTTCCTCAGGCAACCTCTTTGGAGATGCCCCTTTTCTTTCGCGAACTTCCAAATTTTGGATGTTTGGACTGCAGCGAAGGTGGTGAACTCCGGAGATATGATCAATGTTGAAGTTGTGGGGTTGTTACCCATCGATCCTTTTGAAAATCCTTCCTGCACAGCATTTTGACGTCGTATCTTCCTACGCTGATTACATTTATTTTGTAGTCTTTTAACTTTTGGCGTGGAAGACGTAGTTGGCGTTGGCGTCGGAAGAGTTTTTGTTGGACAACTCTTCTTAGATTTGGAAGTTGGTTGATGACAATCCGAAACCGAACCTTTCTTTGTGTTTGTTTTCACTCCGTCATATGGTTGTGATGACTCGGAGGCTGAAGGTTTGTTCGCCCAGGTTCCTGGAATTCTCGAACACCCGAGAGCGATAAAATATCCCGGTTTCCGGTTTACCCTTGGTTCGCCTTTTATGAGTAGAGGCACCGTCTCTGGTTGACTGGGACGATACTCTATCATATTCAATCCGTTTTTGGAATACCCGAAGGTCCGGGGACATTGACTCTACTTCCTTCAACAATCACTGATGGTTGTGGTAGTGGTTGTTGGGAGTTGTAGTGGTTGTAACTGGTCTAGGTTCTTGAGTCCCGTCGGTTAAAGTTGGTTAGAATCAAGATGGCGAACATTTGGTCAAAGGCGGTTTCTGTGTAATGTAGACCATCATAACACATATCCAAAGCATCCAATCTGTCCGATCCTCCCATCCAGAATTTATGATGAGGGTTGCTCTAATTCTTTTTGTTGTAGTATTGGTCAAAGACGGTTTTCATGGCGAAAGTCCGCTTTTAAACCCAAGGCAAGTGTTTACCCTGCAACTCTACAGTCTTTCCGAACATATCACGAGCTTTTTGGTTAAAATAAGCTCGGTTGAGTTGAGGATGTTCTTGCAATGAGGGTATTAGGTCACTTCGACCTTGGCGTTTGAGGAAGGCCTCATTAAAGGAAGCAATGTCCTTAATAGTTGGAATAACTAGAATACACCTTCACGGCAGGGTTGCTTCGGACTGGCTAAGGCAACTATACCGCTTATCTGAATAGGAACAAAGGACAAATTGCATACTGAATTCCACGTGTTGACTTGGATAGATTTGTCCTCAGGGGTTAGAGGAATCTTTTTCCAAATGGAACATGTTAAACCAAATAAGTAAATCTGATCCACCAGTTCATTGGTTTTAAGAAAATGGGCGAGATGTTGCCCTAATAACAATAAATTCGCACCAGAATGGCACGAAATAAATAATTTAATGTCTTAACTCCGCTGCAACTTCTCCCTCCTATGTTCCAGCACTCCAACCTCCGTCGTACCCAAAAATAGGATTTGCTTTGTTCCTTCCATCCTTGAAAATATATTCAGTATTACAGTATTTCATTGGTTATTATTTTAGTTTCTTAAAGTATTTGTTATATGTACTATTTTACTACTATTATTTTTAATGCTACTTAACAAATAGAACTCCATAAAGTTTAGTAATTTAAACACTATAGTAGTAATTTTAATATTCTTAAGTTAGTATAAATCTATTATTATTTTATTACTTTCATTACTTTTGTTATCATTTTATTAATTAGATCTACACTACAGTTTATTTTTTACAATTTTACAGACTACACTTCATTTTATTCTTTATATTTATTTTATTTATTTTTCATTTTGTTCTTTATATTTATTTTATTAATTTTTTATCACATTTTATTTTTAATACACATCACACGGCACACAGCACTTTTTATCGATCACGGGAACTTAGCTTTTTCTTTGCGCGGACGATATTCTAGTGGATGATCCATGATGTGACTAAGTTGTGGGGCTTCTCCCTGTGATCTCAATCGACGTGGCGAAGGTTCTAGGTTTTCTGAATCCATCCCCATTAAGTAGGTGATGTTCATTGGTGGTCCTTCCTCCACTGGCGATGCTTCTACAGGTTCTTGAAGTTCCATATAGTTTTCCTCAATGTAAAAACCCTCCGGATCAAATTCCTCAAAAGATTCGGCCCATTTATCGCAGAACTCATTACTGAAATTCAGTTGATAATCTGTATCAGGTTCTTCCATTATGGTGGAAAGAGCCTTGGGCGCAAATCCCTCGAATGAATCCTATTCTACCGAATAATCTAATGGACAACCTTCAAATGATTCATTTATTGTTAAGTTAAACAGATCCTCTTCCTCCTCTTCTTCTGGAGGTATCGTTAGATCTGTTTGGGTAAGTCTTGTAGTGTTAATGTCTGCTACGTTAGATACATCGGCTGAGCTGTTTGATCCGGAGTTTACCCGAAATCTGCATTTGTCTTACAGTTTTGTCAAAAGATTCTTGTAAAACTCTAATGAGTCAGACAAGAAAGTCGAATAATCATTATCGATCAATCTAAATATCTCTTGTTGAGCTTTCTATTTGCCGCTTCTTCAACTCCTCCAACAAGTGATGATCCTCTTCAGCAAGTGATATGAAAAATCATCTCGTCACTGTCGTCCTCGGTAAAACCGTTGGAGTCGGCTCGTGTCCGGCAATAGGGACTGACCGGGGTTGGAATTTGCCGGGGCCGGGGCACCCAAATTTGCCGGGGCCGGGGCCAGGGTTTCCTAAATTTGGAAAGAGGTCAAAAGCACTGAAATGTAAGGTTAAAAAATAGATATAAGGTTTATTTAATTTAAGGAAGGGTAGAATAGCCAACATCACTTAAATTAATGATTATATATTTCTCCAAAAAAAAAAAAAAAAAAAAAAAAAAAAAAAAAAAAAAAAAAAAAAAAAAAATTTCTATTTAAATAGTTTTCAACAGGTTTACTTAAGTAACCCTAAGGTAAAGTTTGGATACAGGCAAAAAATAACAATGAAATGTATAAATACAGGTTAAATTGATAATTTTATATCTTACATTTTTTCAAACTTTACCTTAGGGTATTACTTAAGTAAACCTGTTGAATCACTATTATGAATTAGAAATTTTTTTTTTTTAATTTTTGTACTTTTTTTAAACTTTAACTATACAAAACTGTAATTTTTTTTTTTTGTTGAGAAAATGCATATAATCATTAATTTAAGTGAATGTTGGCTATTCTACTCCTTCCTTACAATTAAATAAACCTTATATCTAATTTTCTTAACCTTAAATTTCAGTGCTTTTGACCTCTTTACAAATTTTAGGAAACCCCGGCCCCAGCCAAATTTGGGTGACCCCGGCCCCGGCACTGGCCAAATTCCAACCCCGGTCAGTCCCTATTGCCGGACACGATGCCGACTCCAACGGTTTTACCTGAGGACGACAATGATTTTTCATATCAACTAGTTGAAGAGGATCATCACTTGTTGGAGGAGTTAAGGAAGAGGCAAATGGAAGCTCAGCAAGAGATATTTAAATTGATCGATGCCCATTATTCGACATTCTTGTATGACATACAGAGTTTTACAAGAATCATTTGACGTAATGATGGATTGAATGCAAATATTCGGGCAAACTCCGGATCAAACAGCTCAGCCGATGTATCTAACGTAGCAGACATTAACACTACAAGACTTACCCAAACAGATCTAACGATACCTCCAGAAGAAGAGGAGGAAGAAGAGAATCTGTTCAACTCAACAATAAATGAATCATTTGAAGGTTTTTGTCCATTAGATTATTCGGTAGATCAGGATTCATTCGAAGGATTTGTGCCCAAGGCTCTTTCCACCATAATGGAAGAACCTGATACAGATTATCAACTGAATTTCAGTAATGAGTTCTGCGATAAATGGGCCGAATCTTTTGAGGAATTTGATCCGGAGGGTTTTTACATTGAGGAAAACTATATGGAACTTCAAGAACCTGTAGAAGCATCGCCAGTGGAGGAAGGACCACCAGATGAACATCACCTACTTAATGGGGATGGATTCAGAAAAACCTAGAACCTTCGCCACGTCGATTGAGATCACAGGGAGAAGCCCCACAACTTAGTCACATCATGGATCATCCACTAGAATATCGTCCGCGCAAAGAAAAAGCTAAGTTCCCGTGATCGATAAAAAGTGCTGTGTGCCGTGTGATGTGTATTAAAAATAAAATGTGATAAAAAAATTAATAAAATAAATATAAAGAACAAAATGAAAAATAAATAAAAATAAATATAAAGAATAAAATGAAGTGTAGTCTGTAAAATTGTAAAAAATAAACTGTAGTGTAGATCTAATTAATAAAATGATAACAAAAGTAATGAAAGTAATAAAATAATAATAGATTTATACTAACTTAAGAATATTAAAATTACTACTATAGTGTTTAAATTACTAAACTTTATGGAGTTCTATTTGTTAAGTAGCATTAAAAATAATAGTAGTAAAATAGTACATATAACAAATACTTTAAGAAACTAAAATAATAACCAATGAAATACTGTAATACTGAATATATTTTCAAGGATGGAAGGAACAAAGCAAATCCTATTTTTGGGTACGACGGAGGTTGGAGTGCTGGAACATAGGAGGGAGAAGTTGCAGCGGAGTTAAGACATTAAATTATTTATTTCGTGCCATTCTGGTGCGAATTTATTGTTATTAGGGCAACATCTCGCCCATTTTCTTAAAACCAATGAACTGGTGGATCAGATTTACTTATTTGGTTTAACATGTTCCATTTGGAAAAAGATTCCTCTAACCCCTGAGGACAAATCTATCCAAGTCAACACGTGGAATTCAGTATGCAATTTGTCCTTTGTTCCTATTCAGATGAACGGTATAGTTAGCCTTAGCAGTCCGAAGTAACCCTGCCGTGAAGGTGTATCTAGTTATTCCAACTATTAAGGACATTGCTTCCTTTAATGAGGCCTTCCTCAAACGCCAAGGTCGAAGTGACCTAATACCCTCATTGCAAGAACATCCTCAACTCAACCGAGCTTATTTTAACCAAAAAGCTCGTGATATGTTCGGAAAGACTGTAGAGTTGCAGGGTAAACACTTGCCTTGGGTTTAAAAGCGGACTTTCGCCATGAAAACCGTCTTTGACCAATACTACAACAAAAAGAATCAGAGCAACCCTCATCATAAATTCTGGATGGGAGGATCGGACAGGTTGGATGCTGTTGGATCTGTGTTATGATGGTCTACATTACACAGAAACCGCCTTTGAAGAAATGTTCGCCATTCTTGAGTCTAACCAACTTTAACCGACGGGCTCAAGAACCTAGACCAGCTACAACTGCAACCACCATCCCCAACAACCACTACCACAGCATCAGTGATTGTTGAGGAAGTAGAGTCTGTCCCCGGACCTTCGGGTATTCAAGGACGGATAGAGTATCGTCCCAGTCAACCAGCGGCGGCGCCGTCTACACGAAAGAGGCGAACCAAGGTTAAATCGAAAACCGGGGTATATTACTGCTCTTGGGTGTTCGTGAATTCCAGGAACTTGGGCGGACAACCTTCAACCTCCGAGTCATCACAACCATATGACGGAGTGAAAACAAATATAAAGGAGGGTTCGTTTCCGGATTGTCCTCAACCAACTTCCAAATCCAAGAAGAGTTATACAACAAAAACTCTTCCGACGCCAACACCAACAACGTCTTCCACGCCTAAAGTTAAAAGACTACAAAATAAATGTAATCAGCGTAGGAAGATACGACGTCAAAATGCTGTGCAGGAAGGATTTTCAAAAGGATCGATGGGTAACAACCCCACAACTTCAACATTGATCATATCTCCGGAGTTCACCACCTTCGCTGCAGTCCAAACATCCAAAATTTGGAAGTTCGCGAAAGAAAAGGGGCATCTCCAAAGAGGTTGCTCTGAGGAACTTACTCGGGTTTTCAACCAGGTGACCGTTTCTTAGGTTAGAGGGGTAGGGTGTTTCTGTTGTTAGGGAACTTTTTTTGTTTTGTTGGGAATCATCAAATCGGATTCATAATTAAGTCTCTGTGACACAACTTCTTCTTGTACACTACTACTTACCTTCAAGAAAGTTTTCATTCTCCATCACCGAGACCAACTTTGGTAAGGGGGTGTGAGCATATGTTCACATGCTAATTCTTGTTATTTTTTCAGAAATGTGTCCCATGAGAGTAACCATGGACTAAAGCAGGAAGAATTGAAAATTTTAGACAGATAAGCTACATTTATATTTTTTCTCTTTAGTAGTCATATTCTAACATTTTTTTTTCTTCTTCTTCGTTTTAGGTACTAGGTAATAAAAATTTAAAACAAATAAACATTATATAACTTTCAAATAAAGACTTAAATAAATATGAATATATAAAAATATCGAAAAACAATTTTATTAATAAAAATTAAACTAAAAGTGACTAACAGTTCATCATTCGCGACCTGTGTATCTCCAACCAACATAACGGACATACACGTAGGTATTTAGTGTTTCTATTGTTTATATAAAGTTAACGAAAAATAAAATTTATTCCAATTATACAATTTTTATATTTTTGTAGTCCCGAGGCAGGGAACTGCACCAACTATGCATTCTCCCATTTTATATATGAGCGTCACCAAATTTTTCAATTTCCAATAGTTTTCAATCAAACAACGCCCTTTAGTTGTATAATTCCGTTCTGTCGTTCTTTCACAATCTTTTATTTGTTCTGGTCATCATTATTGAACAAAAGTTATTGTTCATGTTCAAATTTTCTTTGAAATCTACTTGTTAACAAATAAATGGAGTTTCAAATTGAACTTTTATTTGACCTTCAATTGCTGTCATAATTCTGCTATGCACTGTTCCTTTTTGTGGTCCTCCTGCCATCGCTGAGTTCCTGAGTTTTTTGTTCGTCAAAAGCGGAACGCAACCCCACCATCATTCAACAACATCGTCCATCCGAAAAGGAGAATTGGACGATACAACAGATCAACACACCAGTGGACTCAACATCAACAGTGAGTTTTACTACAATTATTATATTTAATTTTCTCTTGTTGGTCATATTAGGTTGCACAATTTAGCTAACAATATATATATACTTCTCAGATACTTTTGGCTTTATCAATTGCTTAAATTTTTCTTCTTTTGGCACTTGCTTCGTGGCAAGCTTTGATATTGAATCTTTGTATACAAATCTTCCTATTTCTGAAACCATCAACATAATAACTAATGAATTATTTCACAACAATCAAAACATTATGGGAATGGATCATCTCTCATTCACCAAACTTTTAAAATTATCTGTTGAAGATTCTATATTACTTTTTGACAGAGATCTATATCCAAATTGATGGTATGACTATGGGATCTCCTTTAGGTCCTGCTTTTGCGAATAACTTTCTCTGTTATTATGAAAAACAATGGATCAGGCAATGCCCCCTTCTATTCAAACTCCTTCTCTATCGCCGCTACATTTATGACTGTTTCGTAGTTTTCAAGGAGAAAGCTCATGCCAATATGTTTCTATAGTATATGAACAGCATGAGATTCACTATGGAACAAGAGAATTTAATAATTCCCCATTGTTTCTAGATGTATATGTTAATCATTTTAACAACATATTTAAAACATGTTTATAGAAAACCTTCTACTACCCTTCTTTTTTCAAACTATTTTAGTAATATACCCCCAAAGTTTATTCTATCAGGTCAAGATCTAGAATCTATAGAATATTCAAAATTTGCTCTGACTGGCATTTATTCCATAAAGAGATGAAATTTATTAACATTCTTCTCCCTTTTAATTTATTCCCTAAGTTCCAAGTAGAAAAAAGTATTAACGAGTTTCTCTCTGATATCTTTAGAGCTGCTACTCATTTTCTTACTGTTCCTAAGCAAAAATAAATCTAAAGCTTCCATATTTAGGATCCCTTACATCGCAACAAAAATATTCTTACTGTACTTGAAGCTGCATTCACCCAGTGCTAGTTCATTCTTATAAATTATAACTCCCTCTCAATTCACACTTTCTTCAGACACAAGGAATCTATCCCAATGTTTCTCAGATTCTCATTAATTTATTTATATAAGTTTATCAGCTGTAATGCAGCATATGTAGGGCAAACTAGTCTACATTTAAAAGTAATTGAGGATTGATAAGCGTAAAGGAGTTTCCTTCAGAACTGACCTTCCCCTTTCCTCTCCTCTGCTATAAGAGACCATAGAGATACTCACTCTTTTTCTTCTTCCGATTTCTCTATACTTGAAGAACAGAGAAATTTAATGAAGAAAAATAAATGATGATCTGAGAAGCATTGGGTGAGTGAGATTTTTTGTGTCTGAAGAAACTATGTATATAAATATATAGTTATAATTTATAAGAATGAACTGGCGTTGAGGGATGTAGCTTCAATTATAGTACGAATATTTCTATTAAATTGAGATGTAAGTGATCCTATCATATACAGAAGTTTTAAGTACATTTTTTGATTGGATAAAGTAGGAAAATGAAGAGTGGGTCTGAAGATATTAGTGAGAAACTCATTAATTAATACTTTTCCACTTGGAGCTATGGGAATAAATTAAAATAGAAAAGTATTTTCATAAATTACATCTCTATATGAAATATATATATATATATATATATATATATATATATATATATATATATATATATATATATATATATATATATATATATATATATATATATATATATATATATATATATATATAATAGTGATGGATCGGATGTCATATTTTCTCATTTGCGGATGCGGATATAGAATTTTCGAAAGTGAGGATGCGGATGTTGAATTTTCGAAAGTGCGGATGCGAATGCGGATGCCATCACTAATATATATATATATATATATATATATATATATATATATATATATATATATATATATATATATATATATATATATATATATATATATATATATATATATATATATATATATATATATATGTGTGGGTGTGTGTGGAAATTTACTAGAGTAAATTTCCACAAATACTTTTTTTAATGCTTTCATTATTATTTTAACATCCCCTCATTGATGAGAATACTGACCGTGAGCGATGGTGATAACTAAAATATATATATATATATATATATATATATATATATATATATATATATATATATATATATATATATATATATATAATATATATATATATATATATATATATATACAGTGGAACTCCAATATTCGTCATTAATCCGTTCCTGAGGGGATGACGAATATCGAAAAAGACGAATATCGAATAATTTTTTCCCATAGGAATTAACTAAAAATGGATTAATTCGTTCCCAGCCTCGAATTTTGCCTATCTATTCTTTAACAAAAAATAAAAAATTTCAATCTAGAATCGATCTCCGAAATCATTTCAAACACTGTACAATTTAACTACAGTACATATTAAACAGCGTACTGCCATAAATAATACGTAATACGCACTGTGTAGGCCTACATATAAACGCTAAACACAAATAAAATTTTAAAAAGAAATTTACCTTTTGGATGAGAAAAACAATGATTGTTATTAAGAGTTTTTATTTTTAAGGTTATAGGCTTTCGTAGGTAGGACGAATATTGATTTTTCGACGAATATCGGAAAAAAAATTACAGGGCGAATATCGGAAAAGACGAATACTGGAGGGGACGAATATTGGAGTTCCACTGTATATATATATATATATATATATATATATATATATATATATATATATATATATATATATATATATATATATATATATATATATATATATATATATATATATATATATATATTCTAATTATCACCATCATTCACGGTCAGCATTTTCATCGAATTGGGAATGTTAAAATAATAGCGAAAGCATCAGGAGCAAAACTCTAGTAAAATTTCCACATATCGTAAATTTTGCAGGTGAGCAAAAATGAGGTAGATTAAATTCGGCGGGAAATAGATGTTGGAAGAGAATTCCACAAAACAGTGTTGACTGGTGATAAAGAAGCACCACAAAGAATAGGCTTAAATCAGTTGCTAATGTCCACACAAAATCATTTGCAGACACTGCACCATTGTATAACTGGAACCCCATTGAAAAAAGACAAAGCAATAACGTCACCTCACAAATAGTCTGTCTTTTGGCCTTGACTCGATCCCATAAAAAAGATGGGTGAAACTTGAACCTATCAAAATACGAGAGCAGTGAATACCCCAAATTATCGACGTGTGAATGAACAGAGTTAGTTGGGCAACCCAGATCATTAATGAAAAGTATTAATAAAGTAGAAGACAAGACAAAATCCTGTGAAACACCACTGTTGACAGGAAAGAAAGAAGTCGCTCCATCAACAACATCTGATTTAAAACAATTAGAAAGAGAGCTACATATAGGTAGCCAATATGCATGAACCCAAGAGAGGGAAGCTTGGAAAGCAGAGACGAATGTCATAATCAGACAAAAATCTTGGGAGATATGTCAAGCAATTCCAAACAAGACTTTCCAGATCACTTAGGGCAGAATATAAATCTTTGAGGTAGAAAGTTTATCACTAGAGGAACTCTAGCCATGAAAGTCAATGCTGATATTTAGAAAGAAGAGAAAAGGACTCCATATATATATATATATATATATATATATATATATATATATATATATATATATATATATATATATATATATATATATATATATATATATATATATATATATATATATATATATATATATAGTAAATCTTTTGGTGTTGAGCTAGATATATCGAAAGACTCTGATGGAGTGTTGCAAAAAAAAAAATATTTTTAAACTTCTCTCTTTCGGAATTTATCCTCTCTAATTTTCTTAAAGGTAGTTCTATAGCCGCTGCTGTAGACTGCCACAGTTCTTCCTTTAAATCTATTAATAGTGGTATTCCTAAGGGATCTGTCCTAACTCGAACTCCTTTTCTAGTTTTCATTAAAGACCTTCTCTCAATTACTTAATCACATATTCACTCCTATGGTAATGATTCCACCCTTCATTACTCCTTCCAATTTGAAGGACGACACTTCCAACAGCATTTAATTGACACAAGAATGGTGGCCTTACAGCAACTGACCTCTGACCTTTCTCGTATTTCAATCTGGGCAAGTGAAAATAAGGTTGTTTTCAATGTTTCAAAAATTCAGTTCCTCCATCTCTCTACGCGACGCAACCTTCCAAACAATTATATCTTCAAAAAGCACAACTTAATCCTTCTTCCATACTTAATTTTATCTGTTTCTTTTTTCATGATCTTTCTTAGAAGGAACACATTTGTTCTCTTTCTAAACAAGCTTCCAAGGGGTTAAGTGTTCTGAGGTGCCTTTGTAATATTTTTACATTATCAGAGTTGCCTGCTCTTCAAAGAGGTTTTTTTCACCCCTTTATGAAGTATGAGTCACACATCTGGGAAGGTCCACTCATACATCTTTCCTTGAAAAGGTGAAGTCTAGGGATTTTAATCTTAACTTACGCTCATTAATTCTCTCTAGTCTCTTTCTGCTAGTCAAGTTGTTGTATCATTCTCTTAATACTTTCTCTATCACATTTGACACTGTTATTCTGAACTCTCTCGTCACATACCTTCTCCACTGAGAACAGCTTGCACCACATTATTTTCTATACAGTCTCCACCTTTCTCTGTCCAGCTCTCTAACAACAGACCTAACAGGTATGCACAATTTTACATGTATTCAACTGGTAAAATCTGAAACACTAACTTTATCTAATTTCCCAACTTCTTTTGACGAACACTTTCAAACGCCGTGTTTCGAGACACGTCAGCCATTAACTGACTATGATTTTGACTTGCTTCTAACTCTAGTAAATTTGAATAGGTATTTGGTATTTCTCCAAGTATGATGGAATTTGATAGGGTTATGACCTTTGTAAACCAGAGTATATATATATATATATATATATATATATATATATATATATATATATATATATATATATATATATATATATATATATATATATATATATATATATATATATATATATATATATATATATATATATATATATATATATCCACACTATGCAAACTCTTAGAAAAACTCATTCATTCAAAAATCCAACCACTCATGCAAACCCCATAATTTCAACACGGATTCAGGAAATCTCACTCAACCACCACGGCCCTCACCACTATCTCTCAAAACATAATAAATGGCCTGAACAAAAAACCATCACACAAGACCATACACATTGCTATCGACATCAACAAAGCATTTAATACAGTCCCTAAACATAACCTCATACAAAAAACCCTACATTCACCTAAACCCAACAATTATAAAAAATGGATTTCCAACTTCCTCTCCGATAGTACAGCTCAAGTCTCCAACAAAAACCATCTTTCAAAAACAGTAAAACTAAGAAATGGTGTCCCACAGGAAGCCATCCTAATCTCTCTATTATTTAACCTGTACACAGCAGACCTACCCACCCCACAAACACCAGATATAAAACTAACAACATATGCCGACGACATTTCCCTTACGATACAAAACCCTTCCATACCCACAGCCACCACACTCACTCAATCATACATCTAATAACTGGAAACATGGCTAAAATCAAACAGAATGACAGCTTCCCCCGAAAAATCCTCAATTACTCTCATTACTACCGATAGACACCAATCTTCTCTCCACCCCCATGTAAAACTAAATAATACCCTCATTCCTTTAAATAAATTTCCAAAGATCCTAGGCCTCACATATGACACACACTTCACCTTCTCAAAACACATCAAAACATAACCAACACTGCAAACAGGAAATAAAACATCATTCGAACACTGTGACATAACAATTTCAGTAACGAACTAACCACCCTCATCATAGCATACAAACAGTTCATCAGACCAACACTTAATTTTGGTTCTCCAGCCTGATACCCTGCCACCTCACCTTCAAACACAGAGAAATTACAAAAATACAAAATACA
>SEYY01017797.1:2500-21651 GCA_009176605.1 Armadillidium nasatum
ATATATATATATATATATATATATATATATATATATATATATATATATATATATATATATATATATATATATATATATATATATATATATATATATATATATATATATATATATATATATATATATATATATATATATATATATATATATATATATATATATATATATATATATATATATATATATATATATATATATATATATATATATATATATATATATATATATATATATATATATATATATATATATATATATATTATAAAAAAAAATTTTTTTTCCGATTCTCCTGAAAATTTCAGTATATATAGCTTTTTTCCCGACGAAAAAACTCCATTCCTAACGTTTTTACGACCGACTTAAAGTTTAGTAGAAATTTCTTACATTTAAGGTAAGTTTAAATCTACGGTGAGGACGCCTAAAAAATTTTTTTGGTCTGAAATTTGGTGTGTATATTTGTAAATCTATTGGCTATAAAAACTTCTTAAAAAGTTTTGATGTGTGCATAACAGAAAACAGGTTATATGCCCTTACTTGACCAGGTGTCGAAATTTTTTTTTTTTTTTTTTTTTTTTTAAAACTTTTTCGGACAAAAAAATAAAAAAAAAAAAATATTGATTCAACGTCTTTGAAAATTGGATATTGTTTAGACGAGAAATAGATCTAAAACTTTTATTTAAAGTACTTTTAAAACTTATTTGTTTGATTCGAGATACAGCTTATCGAAAATGGCCAAATTTTCGACGAAATTTCAAATTTTCAAAATTTTGAGAGGCTGTATCTCGAATCAAACAATTAGTTTTTAAAAGTGTCTTAAATAAAAGTTTTAGATCCATCCCTCCTCTAAACAATATCTAATTTTCAAAAAAAAAAAAAACAAAAAAATTTTTTTGAAAATTTTTTTTTTTTTTGAAAGGGTATATATTTTTCAATTTTTTTTTTCAAAAAAAAATTTGATTTTCTATAATCAATAACTATCCGTACTATTCCCAAATGTTCTCGGTTAATATTGTAGAAATTGGGGCTAAGAATGTACAGGGGAGTTTTTGGATCATTTTGACCACTATTTTACCACTTCTAATTAATCTCTTTTTGAATTTTGACCTCCTATAGCTGCTAAACCGTTAGAAACTCAGAAAAACGTCAGAAATCGACTGTTTTCAGCGGGGAAAAATGCATATACATTGTAAATTTCAGCTCAATAGGTCAAATAATAAGAACAGAGTCTTGAAATTGGATCCTTCCCTTAAATATATCGTTGCTCCTCTTGAGCTTAATTTTAAGAATAAATAGTATAGCAAAAAACGTATGTAACATTACTTTAATGATTGTTTAAACACACAGAGGCAAGTAAATTAAGAGAAATTAAACTCTCAAGAACAATTACTTTAAACATTATTATTAATTAACGTTTCGATCTTTTTGATCATCATCAGAATTTTTCTGAAAACATTCAAAGGTAAGAACATAAATTGGAATCAACCAAATACAAAAATATGAAAAAAAACGAAAAAAAAACAGTTTTACAAAAACATAAACGTATATATATATGAAACAATGAACACTTGACATAAACTATATAAATGAAAAATAAATTGAAAGGTATAAATTTATATGACTTAATTTATATGACTTAATTATTTCAAGTGTGTTCGTATGTGTGTATCTTTTCCACATTTCCAGTTCAACAGTTACTTTTAACTTAGTGTTTAATTTTCCTGACATAGTATCAAGTTTGATTTTATATCCATCTAAATTTTATTTTTTTTTTATTTTTGCTTTTTTTTTTTTTTTTTTTTTTATTTTTTTTTTTTTTTTTTTTTTTTTTTTTTTTTTCAATTTATTTTTTCCTTTTATATAGTTTATTTCAAGTGTTCATTGCTTCTATATATATATATATATATATATATATATATATATATATATATATATATAATATATATATATATATATATATATATATATATATATATATATATATAATATATATATATATATATATATATATATATATATACATATACGTTTGTGTTTTTGTAAAACTGTTTTTTTTTTTTTTTTTTTTTTTCATATTTTTGTATTTGGTTGATTCTAATTTTTGTTCTTACCTTTGAATGTTTTCAGAAAAATTCTGATGATGATCAAAAAGATCGAAACGTTAATTAATTATAATGTTTAAAGTAATTGTTCTTGAGAGTTTAATTTCTCTTAATTTACTTGCCTCTGTGTGTTTAAACAATCATTAAAGTAATGTTACATACGTTTTTTGCTATACTATTAAATTCTTTTATATATAATATATATATATATATATATATATATATATTATATATATATATATATATATATATATATATAGTATATATAATATTATGAACCACAGGAAGGTGCTTGGAACCCCATATTTTGGCTACTCTGCATTCTGCTGGGATGCCCATGGGTTGCCGGAACTGCAGAACCAAAGTCAAGCAACACCAACATGAACACAGAAACAGTTGCTTCGAAATTAGCAATGCAAAACAGACAACAGAAAACAGCGTTGTCTTTAGATAATGTGCAAGAGACCCTACCCTTGAGTTACTCCGCCTCCCTATAAAGGGTTAGGGTCCAATTTCTTGAAACCTTTTTTATTTTTGACAGATTGACCTGAAAATTTCAGCATAGATAAAATACGAAAATAGTCCATTTCTAACGTTTTTACTAGGGATTAACCGTTTAGAAGTTATCTGAAGTCAAAAGTGCAAAGAAAAAAAATTAATAGCTGGGTCAAACCACTGGACCACATGAGCTAAAAATTTAATTGAAAAATCTTATCTCCAATTTCTCGATTCTGTAGGAGAAGATTTTTGATATCACGTCTAGAAAAAAAGTTACAAGCACTCAAATTTTTTTTTTTTTTTTTTTTTTTAAATAAAACCCTTTCGGAGAAAAAAAAATTATTTAAAAAGAAATATTTATGCGAATTTTTTCTATTTTTGGATATTGTTTGGAGGAGGGATAGATCTACAACTTTTGCTTAAATTTGTTTAAAGAAAGATATAGCCATTCAAAGTTTTAAAATTTTTGAAAACTGACACAAAAATGGACCTTATTTGAAGGGCTATATCTCGGAAAAAAAGAATCGGATTGACTACCACATTGAAAGAAATTTGTAGCTCCTACACATCTCTATGAACTTACCAAAAATTAGAAATGTAATTATCATAGTTTTTTTTAAAAAAATACTTTTTTACAAAAAGTTGGATTTTTTATTTTTTTTGAAAAGTTTTTGACTTTCGATAGTTGGTCAGTATTGGACTAATAACATTTTTTTTAACTCTGGGAGCGAAAGTCTATCAGACGTTTTTATAGCCAATAGATTTACGAACAAAACACTCCAAATTTTATGCCAAAAATTTTCCATGTGACCTCACCGTAGATTTGAACCTACCTAAAATTTCCGAAATAACTTCTAAACCTTAAATCCCTCTTAAAAGCGTTAGGAATGGAATTTTTCTTCGGGAAAAAAGCTATCTATATTGAATTTTCAGGAGAATCGGATGAAATTTAAAAAAAAAAAAAATTGGACTCTCCCCTAAAAGAAGGCATAGTAGAACAGTTTTCAAGCTCTTCAAGTTTCGAATCACTGGTAGAACTCAATACCTATTAAAATCCATAGGAATGAGCTTGGAAACCACAACTGGGGTTACTGGGCATTCTGCTGGGGTGCTCTTGGGTCAACATGGGCACAGCAACTGTTTTGAAGAAATTAGAAATATAAGACAGAGAAAAATTTTACGCGGAAATTTTTTTTGAACATTCCTATTCTCGGCATCAATTAAAGATTATATTTATGGCATTCTACACGAATTCCATAAGTGTATGGAGATACTTTCTCATAATTATCATTACAAGGTTATCTACATATCCCTATATTTCAAAATCTGCATCACTTAACCTGAATAGGTTGTCATTGACTAATACAGTCCTCTCATTTGGAAAGCCACTTGTTAGGAAAATAGTGACAGCTTCGCACCCGATTGATTTTTATAACATTTGATTTACTCCAGGCAAAGGTGTAAGGATATATTCTCGTGGCACTTGCCAAGTCTTTAATAATATTGTATAAAGTGTTATCAAATGCTCCATTTTTGTCTACAAAGAACTCCCTGTTTCAGCTCTTAGTCAGTCTTTGTTGTTGTGGCCCATCAGTTGACATACCCAACTGGTAGGCATATTGGTTCAATTGCATTTCATTTAATATTTAAATTTCTAGGCTTATTTCCAGCAATGAGTTCCTATGCTTTGTTCAATCAGAGCCGGAAAAACTCCATTCACCTCTGCTAACTTGTATGAATCAATGATCCATACCTGCCATTTTACACAGTGAAAAAAGAAAATTCTTCTGGAAAGACACCTGTTTGAACTTTCCATTCCTTGACCTATTAACCATTCTCCATCTTCCGGCAGCATAGAACTCAAATTAAATAGGCCATCAGTATTTCTAATAGAGTTTTCCTGTGTCAGTTTGTGTGGCTCCCATCAGCTTCTCAGGGATGCTTGGACAATTTGATTGTTCCTTTGCAAACACTCGATGTACTGTAGGCAGCAGGCTTAGGGTTTATTTTCAATTTCTTCAAAATGATTATTCCAAGTCCTTCTTTTGGACATTTTAAGCTCTTTGTCGTATCTAGTGAGGGGCTTATCTTATTCTTTTCATTTTTTGGGGTTCGCTTTGACATATTATTTAAATAATCTCTTGGTTTATCTTCTCATCTTTGTCAGCTATTGATTAAAACATGGAAACTTTGAAGTTGTTCGTTTTTTCAAGCATTATGTACTATTTGGTTGCCGGATTCTCGAATTGACTGGTGTTGTAGCCATAAATAACAAAAAACTCGTATCATTCTATGTCATCTAAAACTTACAATCAAAAACGATGAAGAGTTTAGTATACAAATTATTTTAAAAATCCAGACAATTCTTTCCAAGGAGACTGAAGAAAGTAAACTCAAATACCTTGATTAGTGAAACAGTATAGAATATAGAAATAGCGATATGTCAGTATTTACTGAATAGGCACCGTCAATCATCTGAAGATTTTTTTTTTTTGATTTCCGGCAATCTGGGATCGTGCTCATGAGACATCTTCTCATAGACCGCATACAGAAGGCTAATTCTGCCTGATCTCATCGTTAAATTTTCATACGATTGGGCGAGTATTTAGTTGCTAATGCTACACTAATAATTACTGTAATAATGATTAATCTTTTTTTCACTGGTATATGGTAGTTCCATCATACTTTTCTTCAAATACCACTTGTATAAGGAAATAATTTTTCTTTAAAGCAAACTTGTTAATGTAATCATGTAAAAAAAATTTTTATGAAAAACTATAATTATTAATTATGTAATTTATTAAAATAAAATTTCATCTCAATCCTCACATTTATGTCTATATATATATTTAGCTTACTTTGGAATTTTTAAGATTAAATTGAAAAGTTAATAGAGAGATGCAAAAGAAAAAATGCAAATAATTTAAAAGAATGTTAATTAAAAAAAGTAAATATAATAAAAAATTGAAATGGAAATAATTATATTTTAAGCTATACTATTAAATATAAAAAGTTAGCTAACACGAAAAATATATGAAAGAAAAAGAGAATTTTTTTTTTAATTAACCATGTTCAGGAACACCTTTATGATGTAATATTACGTATGGTCGGCTTGTCTTGTTAATTATGTAAAGAAACGTACTTGAATTATTAAGTATTGTATTAATTAAGAAAGAAAGAGTTATTAGGCTTCCTCTTCAAAATAGGATGGTAAAATAATTATAAAAAATCATCTTAATTAAGAAAAAACAAAATTAATTTTTAAGGAATAGAAATAAATGGTTCTCTCCTAAGTGAAACACATGCAAGTTAATAGCAATAGACGCCATTTCCACGTCACCCATATCAGCTGAAAAATAATACATGTTAATAAATAAAATTTTAATTGGTAAGATGAAGGTCTCACTAAAAACTTATACATAAGTTATCCTAAAAAATTACATTTTAGGATACACCGAGTAATTGTGTAGGGGAGAGGGAGAGTATATTTCCAAGAACTTTATATATATATATATATATATATATATATATATATATATATATATATATATATATATATATATATATATATATATATATATATATTATATTTTACAGAACGCCATCACTCACGGGCAGAGCCCTTTTTAAGGATGGGAACACACACAGAGACAAAACTCATTCAAATACACACACACACACACCTAACGCACAGTCCTCAGGTGGGCGAAGATGGAAGATTTGAAGAGTGGAAGATTAAATACAGGAGAAAAAATAGATGATGGTAGAGAATTCCACAGAATAGAGGTGGCTGGAGAGAAGGAGGTACCACAACGGCTAGCCTGGGATTTCCTATGTCCACACAAAATTGGTGCAACGAGGACGACGCAACGGTGGAGGAATACGAGAGGCCAATTCCCTCGAGCACCTGCCATTCTAGTACCTGTAGAAAAGAGATAGCGCGCCAAGGTCACGTCGCAGAGACAGAGGGTCAAGAGAGTTAGAAAGTAGGGGACAGTTTATTAATCTTATAGCTTTTGACTCAACATTATCCAGAAGGGAGGAGGAGCCTGAGCCCCCACAAATGTGAGAACAGTACTCCATACAAGGGCGCATAAGACCTTTATTTATTTGGAGTAACTGTTCAGAAGAAAGAAGTTCTCGCAATCTGAACAGAACTCCCAATTTCTTAGAGTCCGCTTTAGCAACCATTGCGATATGTGGTTTCCGAGACAGTTTGTTGTTTATGTTTAGACCAAGAATGTTAATGTTATTTATAGGCGAGAAGGGAGAGCCATCGAAGAGGATAGAAAAGCTAAGAGGTGTTTTTAAGACGGAGATGTGAAGAAGTTGAGTTTTTAAAGAGTTGAAATTTCACAAGGTTGCTATGACCCCACCTGCAAATCCCATCCAGATCGGCAAGAATAGAATCGGAAAGTTGAAGACGAGAAACAACTCTAGAAGCAAAAGAGGGAGCAGATTTGAAATGAGTAGAAAAATGTAGAGTTGAATCATCAGCATAAGAGTGAACAGAGTTAGAAGTGCAGTTGAGAAGATCGTTAATGAAAAGTAAGAATAAGGTTGAAGATAAAACAGAACTCTGAGGAACACCACAGTTGACAAAAAAGGAGGAAGAGGTCGTTCAATCTACAAGTTCCGAAATAGAACGATCTGAGAGAAAACTAGACAAGAGTGAGCAAAGAGAAGGAGGAAACCCAAAGGAAGGGAGCTTGGAGAGCAGCGACGCATGCCATACCCGGTAAAATGCCTTGAATATGTCAAGCGCCACCACACAAGACTCCCCAAAGTCCCTAAGGGGAGAAGACCATAAATCAGTGAGATAGGAAAGTATGTTACCTACCTAGAGCGTCGAAAGCCATACTGGTGATCAGAGAGAAGAGAATGAGACTCCAAATGATCCAGGGAATGAGAGTTGAGGAGAGTTTCAAAAATTTTAGACAGAACACAAGTGAGAAGCTCTATGTGTCGATAGTTAGAATGGTCAGAACTACTAACTTTTTTCGGGATCGGCTGAACAAATGCACGCTTCCAGCACAGAGGAAAAGTATTAGTATTAAGGCATAGAGAGTAGAGCTGAACGAGGAGAGGCACTAATTCGGAAGCACACTCCCTCAGAACACGAGGGAGAATGCCATCCGGGCCACTGACCTTCCTGACGTTCATAGATTTCAGGATCCCATGCACCAGATCACGAGTAATTACAGGTAATAACATGGGACACCTGAGAGGAGAAGGATTAGGAGGAGGGATGCCAGAATCGAGCATGGTTTAATTAGATGAAAAAGGAGGCAGAAGAGATGAGCCTTTTCAGAAGGAGTATTAGCTGCAGAACCATCAGAGCGAATAAGAGTAGGAAAGGCAGATTTACAGAAGTTGTTAGAGATATTTTTGACAAGAGGCCAGAAATTTTTATCAGTAGGAGAGCCATGGAGGTCAACGCACTTCCTTTTAATGAAAGTACGCTTAGTCCGTCGAAGAACATCCCTGCAACGATTCCGAGCTGAATGAAAATTAGCAAGAGTGATAGGAGAAGGAAAGTTTTTCCATTCACGATAAGCATTGTCTCTCTCCCGAAGGGCAAGAGAACAATTGCCATCGAACCATGGATTTTGAGGTGAAAAAGATTTAGTGAAGATGGAATGAACCTGTCCATCCCCTCAAGGATTACGGCCCTTACCTTTTCAGCAGAGATAGAAGCGTCCCCCGAGACAAAGCAAGATTCACTCCAATGATAGCAAAGAAGCGGCACATTGCCCTTTAATTTGCCTGATTAAGTGCCAGAAAGTACGTTTAGGGCATGGTGGAGCTGTTGGAGAGAAAGCATTATAACTAAGAGCTATAAGATTATGGTCAGAGTTACCAAAAGGAGGGAAAATGGTGTATTTATAACTAGAAGGAGTAGTGGTTAAGCATAAATCAAGTGTATTCAAGAATTGGTTAGGACGATCTGGAATGTGTGTGGAATCAACTGCTCCAGAATCGTTGAATGATTTGGCCTCCCTCCAACCTGTATCAGTATGAGAGGAACCCAACCGCTTAGTGTGGTGTACGTTCAAATCCCCTAAAAAGAAGACCAGCATTTGATGAGAAGAAGTAACAGTTTCGTGAGTAGTTAAGAATTTAAAAAAAAGGAAAATCTTTCCATTAGGGGAGCAGTAGCAAAAACACATATAATTGTAGTAGTAGGAAGACAGATTTTAAGCCATAAAACATCGAAATTAGGAGATTCTAGATTTACGAGACGTGTCACAGGAGTGTTAATGTTAATATAGGCACAGACTCCACCATTTAGACGGAAATTGTGAAAAAAGTTGTAGTTAGAGACTTTAAGATTGCTAGAGAAAGAATCCCTGTCCAGCTGGGTCACAGACAGATGCAAAAGGTTAGGACGAGAGGCAGTGAGGTAGTGTTCAACAGACGCGAGAATAGATCGAAGGCCATGAACGTTAGCAAAGATAATATAAAGCCCCCGCCTACGCCCATCCCCACGACCACTCAAATTAGGCATTAAAAAAAAAAAAAAAAAAAAAAAAAAAAAAAAAAAAAAAAAAAAAAAAAAAAAAAAAACATCTTTACGCAAAATAATTATATATATAATATATATATATATATATATATATATATATATATATATATATATAAATATATATATTAAATACAAATTTAACAATTCTTTAAAGTAACCATATACATATTGTAGTAAGTCTACATTTTTCATGGTTATAATCGATGATTAACATTCTGATCAGGTATCCTTAACCCAGAAAGCTCTATATAGTTTTGAAGCTCCAGTAAGTAATGAGCCTCAGCATAGTTAAGATTTTTATTTTTATACGTTTGATAGTTGAAGATTGAAAATTAAATCTGTATTTTGAATTAGAAGAAAAATCATAGAATCATAAATTTGAATTACCCTTTACCATTGCTTTAATGATATTAATTTCAGTTCACTAGTCCCATGAAGCAGAAAAGTCGAAGTTAAAAATGACAATAAATTTAGGTGAATATCAATCGTGAGAAGTAAGCTTAGGTTTAAAAGTGGAATCAAAAAAATAAGTGGCATGAAGAAGTTTAGAATACAAGAATTTAACGTAAACGGATTTGGCAGTAAGGCTAAGACGATTAAGCCTTAGCTAATATGTGTGAATATAATTGATATTATTATTATTATTATTATTATATTATTATTATTATTATTATTATTATTATTATTATTCTTCATTTAACTTTTTAATGAGGGGAAATAAAATAAAAAAAATCTACCATCCCACTAACGCAATCCTTAGGTGGCAAGACAAGCTTTAAAGAGAGGAAGATTAAATACAGAAGGAAAATCAGATGATGACATAGAGTTCCACAGAATAAAAGTGGCTGAAAGAAGGGGGCACCACAAAGGATAAGCTTGGAGTTAACCATAATCACACAAAATTCATGCGAAAGCATATCTCCCCTTTTGCTTCGAGGGCAACGCAGCGCAATGGAGGTAGAATGTGAGAGGTCAGTTTCCTTGAACAGTTGCCGTTGTAGTACTTATAGAAAAGAGATAGTGACCAAAGAAACGTCGTAGAGACAGAGAGTCAAGGGTGTTTGAAAGGAGCGGACAGTATATTAATCTCTTAGCCTTAGACTCAACTCTATCCAAAAGAGAGTTGGAATCGGAGCCCTCCCCAAATTTGAGAACGATATTCCATACAAGGGAGATTAACGTCCTTTTATATTGAAGCAAATGTTCAGAAAAAAAATTCCAGCAATCTGAACAGTATTTCCAAATCTTTGAAGCCGCCCTATCAACCATTGTGATATGCAATTTCCAAGGATGTTAATGTTACTTACAGGTGAGACAGGAGAGCCATCGAAGAGGATAGAAAGTTAGGATGTTTTTGAGAAGGATTATGAAGAAGTTGAATTTTTAAAGAGTTGAATTTCACAAGGTTGACTAACCTCACTAACGAAATCTATCTGCAAGAATGGAATGGAAAGATTGAAGACGAGAACAGATGCAAAAGGGGAGCAGATTTGAAATGAATAGAAGAATGGAGAGTCATCGGCATAAGAATAAATATAGAATGAGAAGAGATACATGTAAGAAGAATAGTTAGAGAAGAAGACCTGAGAAAATACACTGACGAGAGGAATGTCGCCCATGATAAAGCGAATGGAAGATCCGATAGAAAACTAGACCAACTACAAAAAAGAACCCATGAGGAACTTGGGAGAATCCGCATGCACACCTTCAAAGTTGGAAATGTACCACACAACAAAGAGAAGACGTAATATAGATAGACTGTCACAGTAATCTCGAATCGAACGTCAGTGATCGAAGAAAGAGTGAGATCGAGTGATTCAGAAAGAAAGTAAGAGAGTTTCAAAGATTTTAATCAGTGAAGATAGAAAGTATTATGAAAAACTGACACTTCTTCAGGATTCTAACAGATGCGCGTTCAGATGGCATTATTTAGGGCAAAACACTAGTTGAACAGCACAAGCAGCTCAGAAATCCCCAGAACAGGGGAATGATCAGCATGCTTCTGAGTCATATTTTCAGGATCCTAACCTATCATCGAATCACATATAACATAATATGAGAGGAAGGTAGAAAGTGAGCATATTAGAGGTAATGGCGAAAAAAGTAACCAAAGATTTGCCTTTCAAAGCATTAGCATCAGAACCGTCAGACAATAAGAGAAGAAAGCAATTAGAAGTTTAAAGTTTTGCAGAGGCCGAATTTTATCTGTCATAGCTAGGAGAAGCGCTTCCTTTAGGAAACACCTGCTTCGAATCATTCATAAAACGATCGAGCTGATGAAATGAGAAGTGATTGAGAATTAGTTTTTCATGCACGATAACATATCTCTTGTATGAATTCCGAGTAGTATCATCGACTATGAGTTTTGTGAAAAAGAATTAGTAAAGATGAAAGACTCTCATCTCGGGATTAAATCCCTACTTTCGCAAGACAAGCAACTTCGGAAAAAAACAGGATATTCAAGGTAGTTGCAAAAAGCGAATCAACAATCCCGATTAAGTCAGAAAGTACGTTGACTAATAAGTGTGAAGAAGCATTGAATAAACTAAAGTTATGGTCTATTAAGATAGAGGAAAATGTATTTATCTCAAAAATGGTGAGCATAAATCAATGTGTTCAATCACTTGCCAATGTTCAGAATCTGAATGATTGCTCTTCACATATGAAAAATGGAAAATCAGTTCATAGGAGCATACAGAAACACAGATAATTGGTGTAGGACGAATATTTTAACTATATCGAATCAGGATCAGATTTACGAGACTGTAAGAATGTTAATGTTAATAAGCAGAGACTTCATTTAGTCGATTGTGAAAATCTGTAGTAGAGACAAAGATTTTATAAAATAAACCTTTCCAACTGGGTCTCAGAGAAAAACAAAAGTTTAGGATGAGAATTAAAGGATTCGATATTGGTATGAAGAACATGGACGTTAGCGAAGTCAATAGAACTCCTCCATCTACACTCACCCCAACGTCCACTCGATCTTATCATCCAAAGAAACTTACCCCTCACCCCTTCAGCCCAACACACTCACACTCAAAAACACACTCTCACACACAAGCAAACAAAAGAACGTTCATATACTCACAGAAAACTAAACTAATGTAAATCGGAAGCCTAAAACAAAATTAAAGGAGCGTACAGCAATTGCAATTAGCAATTAAACATGAAAAATAAAGTAAATGGGCGAATAAATACATTTAAATGAAAGAATAAAAGTACATATAACAATTGTACTATTACACATTCATATAATCTATAATTTTATGTCTCAAATTTCTAATGTTACTACAACACTAACTTCTCTACTCTGCACTAAATTCTACTCTACTTATATGCTCTACTCTTATTATTACCCAAGTGTTAATACATATACCATTCCTCTTCTGCTTATAGTAACGTTAATATATTATTATTATAATTATATTATTATCATCATACATATTATTATTATTATTATATTATTATTTATATATAATTATTATATATTATTATATTATTATTATTATTATAATTATTTTTTTCTAAAGTGACCAGTTTCATTATTGATATTAATATTATTTTGGTGTCAGTGTGCATACGCACTCCAGTGTGCAGACATACCTTATCATTGTGGATAAGCAATCTATTAGTGAGGAGACATAATCCGATGATATGTGGTTAATTAACATTGTGGAGACAATTCTATCAGTGCGAAGACATACCCTGTTGTTATGAGGATACTAGCACTGCTATGAGTGCACTGGCATTCTTTTTCCTGGACACTATCCATTTGTGTTGTGCTGTTCACTTTCTTTATAGGAGTCATGAAGTTTACACTCATCTTCGATCCGATCACTGTGATGAGAATCCAATGCCAAAGGACTGGTGTATCGCTCATTTGTATATCCATGAAAGATCTTCTTGTGGAGAGGGAGTTTTCGACGTTTATTTGAGTTCCAAGTGACGTGGAAGGTCGGCGAAGCTGATCGACTGGTTGTGCTATTTTAAAAAACCTCTAGTAAAGAACGAGGCATTGTAGCGGTACTTCAACATAGCATCGAAAAGAAGTTTATTTCACAGGCACTCATTATTAACCACAATGTGCATATAGTTTGTAAATATAATTTTAAGATTTGTAGGTTTATAATAGATGCATAGTAAGGAATATTAAGATTAATATATTTTGAACATATATATTATAGGTATTTCGTTGTGATTTTTATTCTCTCATTAGAGGGTAATCTAGAATGGAAGAAAAAAAATAATGAAGCTCGTAATTAGTGCCGATAACAATATATATATATATATATATATATATTATATATATATAATATATAATATATATATATATATATATATATATATATATATATATATATATATATATATATATATATATAATATATATATATATATATATATATATATATATATATATATATATATATATATATATATATATAATATATATATTATATATATATATATATGCAAGCAAAATAATATTGAAGCTTTAAGATTATAATATAGATTAATTTCACTTTGAAACTTGATATGTTTGTAAAAGAAATTTTTTTGTGCATTTCTAGGTAGTCAGTTAAAGACATTTGCTTGGGAATTTCTGCTGCTATTTTAGCTCCCATAGTTGTAAAATAGGAATTTAATTCAATGACTATAAGTTGCTTTTCGGTCACTATCTCGTGTTTAATTTTTAATTTCTGGAATTACGACTTCATTATTTTGTTGACTGAGTATCATTTTGGTTTGTTTAAATATGCATTCAAAATAGTTAAATTAGATTTCTAATTAGCTTTTCAATGATGAAGAATATGGTGTGAAAGATTGCATTAATATGATGCCTCTCTTAACACTTTTATAGAGTTTGTGTTTTTACCTTATTGAGTTTAGCAATGCTTTTGTTAACCATTTATTCAAAATTCTTTTTTCTGTAGCAGTTTTATATTGCATGGGAAAGTGTTTGTGGAAAAACTGTAGAGATTATGGTTGAATGTTTTGAATTTTTCATTTATTAAAGCATTGGCGCCATGTAGAAATGATAAATCTGTTAACTTTATTAAGTTTAGAAACCTATTTTTACGGTCAACAGGTATGAGTCTAAAAGCTCTTTCCTTTTGTTCTTTTGAAGTGGAGTTTCCAGCATTAATATACAAGAGTAGTGGTCTGAAATATCTGAGTATAATGTGTAGGATTTTGCTGAATCTTGTTTATTTAACCATATATCGTCGATTATTGTAGAGTTTTGATGGACATTTGGCCTTGTGATGCTTGTTATATAATTTACAAAGCTATATGATGGCATGATGTCATTAAGTGAATTTGTACGACACAGGATAATGGCATTGCTGGATACATAGATGTTAAAGTTCTCAGCTATTAATAGATTATTTTTAGTGCGGTACTGCAGATTTCGTCGAATGTTCTTTACAAATTTTTTTTTACTTTGTTTTTTTTTTTTTTTTTTTTTTTACAGAACGCCACCACTCACGGGCAAGCCCTTTCAAGGAGGGGCACACACACATGCACAAAGCTCATTCAAACACACACACACTAACGCACAGCCCTCAGGTGGGCGCAGACGAAGCCTTGAAAGTGGAAGATTAAATACAGGAGGAAAAATAAATGATGGTAGAGAGTTCCACAGAATAGAGGTGGCTGGAAAGAAGGAGGTCCACAACGGGCTAGCCTGGGATTCCTACGTCCACACAAAATTGTCGAAAGCAGTGCACCCCTTGTGCAACGGGACGACGCAATGGTGGAGGAATGCGAGAGGCAATTCCCTCGAGCACCTGCCATTGTAGTACCTGTAGAAAAGAGAAAGCGCGCCAACGTTACGTCGAAAAAGACAGAGTCAAGTGAGTTGAAAGTAGGGGAACAGTTATTAATCTTTAGCTTTAACTCAACCTATCAGAAGAGAGGAGTAGCCGAGCCCCCCCAAATGTGAGAACAGTACTCCATACAAGGGGAATAAGACCCTTATATATTGGAGTAACTGTTCAGAAGAAAAAAATTCTCGCAATCTGAACAGGAACTCCCAGCTTCTTAGAGGCCGCTTTAGCAACCATTGTAATATGTGGTTTCCAAGACAGTTTGTTGTTTATGTTTAGACCAAGAATGTTAATGTTATTTACAGGTGAGACGGGAGAGCCATCGAAGAGGATAGGAAAGTTAGGAGGTGTTTTTGAGAGGGAGATTTGAGTTTTTAAGAGTTGAATTTAAAGGTTGCTATGACCCTACCGGAAAATCATTCAGATCGGCAAGAATAGAATCGGAAAATTGAAGACGAGAAGCAAGTCTAGAAGCAAAAGAGGGAGCAGATTTGAAATGAGTAGAAGAATGCAGAGTTGAATCATCAGCATAAGAGTGAACAGAGTTAGAAGTGCAGCAGAAGATCGTTAATGAAAAGTAAGAATAAGGTTGGAGATAAAACAGAACCCTGATGAACACCACAGTTGACAGAAAAGGAGGAAGAGGTCGCTCCCATCTACAACTGCCGAAATGGAACGATCTGAGTAAAACTAGACATAGTAAGAAAGAGAAGGAGGGAGCTTGAAGCAGTGACGCATGCACACCGTCAAAAGCCTTGGGTATGTCAAGCGCCACCACACAAGATCCCCAAAGTCTAAGGGCAGAAGACCATAATCAGTAGATAGAAAGATGTCACCAGTTACTCGAGCGTCGAAAGCCATACTGGTGATCAGAAAGAAGAGAATGAGACTCCAAATGATCCAGGAAATGAGAGTTGAGAAGAGTTTCAAAAATTTTAGATAGAACACAGGTGAGACTATAGGTCATGTTGAAGGGACAGAGCGACTACCTTTTTTCGGGATCGGTGAACAAATGCACTTTCCAGATTGAGGAAAAGTATTTGTATTATGCATAGAGAGTAGAGCTGAACGAGGACAGGCGCTAAATCGGAAGACACTCCCTCAGAACACGAGGGGAATGCCATCCGGGCACTCTTCCTGACGTTCATAGATTTCAGATTCCATGCACCTGATCGATAATTACAGGCAGAGACATGGACACCTGAGAGGAGAAGGAGTAGGAGGAGGCGATGCCAGATCGAGCATGTTTAATAGATGAAAAAAAGGAGGCCGAAGAGATAGCCTTTCAGAAGAGTATAGCTGCAGAACCATCAGAAGTAATTAAGGAGGAAGGCAATTTTTAAAGGAAGTTGTTTAGAGATATTTTGACAAGAGGCCAGATTTTTATCTAGGAAGCCATGAGGTCAACGCACTTCCTTTCATGAAAGTATCTTGGTCCGTCGAAGAATATCCCTTCAACGAATCCGAGCTGAATGAAAATTAGCAAGAGTGAAGGAGAAGAGAGTTTTTCCATTCACGATAAACATTGTCTCTCTCCCGAAGGGCAAGAACAATTGCATCGAACCATGGATTTTGGGAGAAAAAATTTAGTTGAAGATGGAATAATTTGCCATCCCGCAAGATACGGGCCCGTCCCATTTTCAAGAGACAGAAGCTTTCCCGAGACAAAGCAAGTTCACTCTAATGTAGTTAGCAATGAAGCGGCGCATTGCCCCCCCATTAGCCCGATTAAAGTGCCAAAAAATACGTTTAGGGCAGGTGGAGCTGTTATAGTGAAGCATTATAACTGAGGCTATAAGGTTATGGTCAGATTACCAATAGGAGGAAAATTTGTATTTATGACTAGAAGGAGTGGTGGTGAAGCATAAATCAAGAGTTTCAAGGAATTGTTAGGACATCTGGAATGTGTGTGGTTCCCTAATCAACTGCTCCAATCGTAAGAATGCTGAATGATTGCCACCCTCCCACCTGTATCAGTATGAAAAGAGCCCAACACTTAGTGTGGTGTACGTTGAATACCATAAATAGAGACAGTCAGCATTTGATGAAGAAGTACGCTTGTAAATATATATTATAAAAAAAAAAAAACTGAAAATCTGTCCATTAGGGAAACAGTAGCAGAAACACAAGATAATTGTAGTAGTAGGAAGACAGATTTTAAGCCATAAAACATCGAAATTAGGAGATTCTAGATTTACGAGACGTGTCACAGGAGTGTTTATGTTAATATAGGCACAGACTCCACCATTTAGACGGAAATTATGGAAAAGTTATAGAGACATTAGATTGCTAGAGAAAAATCCCTGTCCACTGGGTCTCAGACAGAGCAAAAAAGTTAGGACGAGAGGTAATGAGGTAGTGTTCACAGACGCGAGATAAGATCGAAGGCCACGGACATTGGCAAAGTCCATTCGATCTTGTCATTCAAAGGTTCACAACACTCGCCCACACGCACACACACACACACACACGCACGCAAAAACACACCCTCACACACACGCAAACGCACGAAATTCATATACTCGTAAAAAACCAAACCAAGGTAAAACGGGACCAAAACAGAATTAAAAGAATGTACATCAATTACATTAAACAATTAAAAATAAAAGTAAAAAAAAAAAATTAAAATAAATTAGCGAAAAGATACGTTATATTAAAAGAAAAGTAGTTAAAACTTAGCTTAATTTCCTCCTACTAAAGTATTGCTGGAAACTAAAATTTTTCATACGTCTGAAGTTCGGAGCCTGAATTTAAATTATTAAAAACGCAAACACAGAAAAAAACCACTAACCCCACTTAACTTTTAACGAAACTAGAAACACAAATTGAAAAAAGCTTAAACCTAAATTAATTAAATACTAAAATAACGCAAAACAAGCAAATTACTAAAAACCGCAAACACAGAAAAAAGACACTTACACTTTAAATAATAATATTAACTAAACTAAAAAAAAACACACACAAAAGTTAAAACACAAATTAATACCGAAAACTAAATAAATACTAAAAAAACGCAAGCACAGAAAAAAATACACCATCACTTTTAATAATAATGATTAACTAAACAAGTAAAACACAAGTTAAAACAAAAAGTATGGCACAATTAAAATACAGGCTAAAACCAAAAATTAAAATATGAAACACTTAAAACGACAAACACAAGGCCTCCTTGTGACGTTCGTTATATTCCTAGCAAGTTAATTTTTCTGGTTCATTCATTAAAGGTCACTGCAAGTGACTTCATGTCTTTATTAACAATTGATAGTGTTTCTTTTGCTTTAAAGCTTTTTAATGCATACAGATATTCCTCCCTCTCTTTTTTCCTTTCGGTAAACAATGAAGAGGTCATAGTCTGCAAGATCAAAAAGATATTTATAATCTTTCAAATATGTCTCAGAAAGCATTATACAAAAGGTCAAAATTAATGGTAGAGGGACTATTTAAGTCTTCATGGTGTTTCGGAAAACTTCTGATGTTAAGGCACATTAATTTGGAACACTCAGTCTTTACATAGATTGTTAAATTCATTTAGTAGGACCATGTGACATATTTTAATGTTTGAATTGTCATTGTAGCTGATAGACATTGTGTACCTTCCAAGATTTTAACTTGTATAAAACATGTATGTTAGGTTTGTTTTAGAAAGTTTTTGTGTTAGAATATAATATATTTTTGCTGGTCTGGGGAAATGTGAGCAGAAAATATATTTATACATCAAGATTGTGCGGGTTATATTTAGGTTTATATAATAGGAAGTGGGAATAGTTTAAGACACGGAGGAGTGCCGTGTAAAATCGATTAACCCTTAAGGACTGAACCTTTTCCTTGTACTGTAACACTGAACTGGGGTAAGTGTTGCCCCAATTTTAAAATATGGTTAAAAACTTAATTTAAAATTTTATTAAATGTTACTTAAAAACCTTGTTTGATAACCTATTTCATTAATTACAGATATAAAAATAAAAATTTAACAAAGTTTTATATAAAAATTTTTTAAAAAAAAATTTTTTTTTTTTTTTTTAATTAAAATTTTTTTTTTTTTAATGAAAAATTTTTATTTCAAAAATAATGTTTTCTAGTTCTTAATTAAGTGAAGATGTAGGACCGTCCATTCAGTTGAATTTTCACCTCGAGGAACGAAAATTTCCTGTCCAAGGGGTGATGAAAAATGGTCAAAATTTTGTCACTCAAATTTTT
>SEYY01017798.1:10000-12166 GCA_009176605.1 Armadillidium nasatum
GCTGTAGAAATTGAAAATTCCGTGGAACGATCGAGGTTTCGGTGAAGGTTGAAAAAGAATATTGGAAGAAGTTTTACACTTTGCTTGGATATTTTGTTAAGTATCTGTATTTCTTACATTGATTTTCTTTTATTATAAATTTTGGCTTGATATTTGGTGTTAATTATATGTAAAATTATATAATTTGTCTCTTTATTATATTACGTAATATTTCCCCGCTTGAAATATTTCGTGCATTTTCATTGGCTCCGGCATGAGTACCTTGTGACGTCAGTAGCGTCTTTTTGATTGCTGCAACGCTATTGGTAGCGGCATCAGTGTCTTTTTTACGTCAGAGATTGTATTTTGTACTCTCGAACAGGGTGTTTGGTGAAGTATATTTTTTTTTTTTGCTTCACTTTATTATATATATTTAATCCTCTCTTTAATTTTGTGGGTTTGTTTAAAGAAGGGATTTATATTAATATATATATTATTATAATTCTTAAATATATATATATTTGTCTTGTATTGTCAATTTAAAATATTTTATTGCATTTGGCAATAAAAATTTTTATTATTATTATTATTATTTTTCTTGTGGCTGCTGTTTTCCGTCAACTGTTTTGGCCACAGTATAATATATTACAGTGAAATATACATAGAGAGTGTATAATTTTCTCACAGTTTCGTAATATATTTTCATTAGTATAGAATTTATATATATATATATATATATATATATATATATATATATATATATATATATATATATATATATATATATATATATATATATATATATATATATATATATATATATATATATATATGTTTTGAAAAAAAAAAATTTTTTTTTTTCATCTAATGATCGTATTCAGTAAATTGTCATTTAGGTGGCAATATATATTTTTTTTTTGAGTCACAGTATAAACTGTGTAGTTATATATATAGTTATATATATATATTATATATATAGTGGATAATCATTTAATTTTTTTTTCTCTATCAGGCTTCTTTTTATATTGGCTTGTAAATTGAGTTTTTATTTATTATAGTTAGAATTATTTATTCTTTTGAACTTCATTGTGTGAGTCATTCTTTTGGTGTGTTATATTTATATATTTCTCAGCATTCTTCAGTACGTGGGTCATTTCTTGCAGGATATTTTGTATTGTGTAAGATTTTTTTTTTCTCTATCATAATTTTTTTGGGTTCAAAAAAATTTTTTTTTCTTGTCAATGTGAATATAATATATATATATATATATTATATATATATATATATATATATATATATATATATATATATATATATATATATATATATATATATATATATTATTATATATATATATATATATATATATATATATATATATATATATATATATATATATATATATATATATATATATATATATATATATATATATATATATATATATATATATATATATATATATATATATATATATATATATATATATATATATTATATATATATATATATATATATATATATATATATATTATTATTATATATATAATATATATATATATATCAGTAACAAATGTTACAAAGATATGTGATGTTTTTCAGTTATATGGTGAATGCTAAGTGAAGTCAAACTTTCAGAGGACACAATTTGATTGAGAAAAGTGAAGAGGAGCAACAGTTGGAGAACGAGTATATTATACGCGAAGCATATTGATTTGATTCTAAGTAGTCTATCCATTGATTACCATTCATAACATTGCTTATTTATTTTGTTCTTAGTTATTAATTTATACTTTTACATTTATAAAAATGTCTGAAGGTGATAATTCTAATAATGTAGGTAATAATGATGAGTTGTCTAATGTAAGACAAACGATAAATATTGACCGGCTTACACACACGATTCCTTGCATCCCACTTCTAGTTGGTTTTAAAAATAACAGTTGGGTAGGAATTTCTGTCAAAGCTTGGATTAATCTTTTAGATAGTTATTTTGCAGAGGAAGGTATAGTTTCAGATGCAGAAAAGTTAAGGCTTTATAATAGGTTTATAGATCATAAGACTGGTTTTGTAACGTCATTAATTAATGCTACTCCAGAACTTTTAAATGCCAGAACATGGGAAGAATTTAAGGAAAATATTCTTTGTTGTTTAAACCCTTTATCTTCAGTTCATTGTTTCGATACT